>JANHGB010065185.1:0-30605 GCA_026283785.1 Coracopsis vasa | reverse complement strand
AGTTTACAAACACTGTTTTGTTTAGAATTTTCTCCCCCCTTAAGGAATAAAATTCCCAAGTGAAATGTATGGGATGTGGGTGAAATCGCTGGCACGGTTGTAGGGCACACAAGTATATGCTGGGACGAATGCAAAATGAAAGAGGTGTCAGAGTCATCATTATGCCCCTCTCCCTGGAGGTGTATGAGCTTGCCCCCCGAGGCAAAGCAGCTTTTGCACTTGGTGGGGACAATACCGTGACCAAAGGAAATGTGGGGTGTTTTTTCTCAGCATCCTCCCCTGGGGCTGAATGAGGAACATTCCTTCAGAAGTGCCCCTGGAGGTAGTTAATGAGCCCCAAACCCTGCAGTGCGCTGTCTCCCCTAGAAAAGAAAAGGGGCAGTGATGGATAGATGCTCGCTAACTCATCAGGGCTGGTAAGGGAGCTGGGTGCAGGCTGCCCTCATCCTCAGGGCAAAAGGGCTTAAATGTTGCCCATCAAACTTCAGATTCATTATTGACCATGTGTTCCCCTCCCTGCCCCTGAAAGCAGGCGTGGGGACTGCAGCTTTCTCACCTGCCCTGCAAACCTCCCTTTGGCTGCCAGGGCACCCTCTGGAGGGGTGCTGGGATGGCTGCGGGTGCACCCTGCAGGGTTGCCGCCTGTAACCTTGCTGCAGTGAGCGAACGGGAGGGCAGGGGTCCAAAAACCCACACTGTGATGGCAGCTTCTGTCTAGTCTTGGCTAAAGTGAGGATGCCTGTGATATTGCTGCTCATTACTTGTGTCCCGGTAGCAGCTAATAGCTCCAAGTCACACACCAGCACTTCCCAGCACCAAGGGAGGTGGCAGCTTAAATAAAGGTCTCCGTAATTTTGTCTTCTTTTTCTTCCCAATATTTTCCAGCAGTTCTTGTCACAATTTTTGCTTTCAGACTCTGTTAAAAAGGTAAGTTAGCTAAACTGAAAGAGGGAGAGAAAAAAAAGAGGTTTTAAACCTGTGGCCATTGATTTCTTTAGTGTATTGCACTCCGTCTTGTTTTCAGAATGACACAGTAACCCCCAGCAGATTTATGTGCAAACACAAAGATTAGTGACCCAGAAGCTTGACTGAAACAGCTTTTTTGCTTCCAGAAGACAGGTTGCTCTGCACATGCACTGACTATTTTGTCAGGAAAGATGCACTGGCCCCATTAACTTTTCATTCTCTCATGAAAAACCCTCGGTGTTTGTACAGCACAGCTTGGTTTTAATTTTATTGTGCTCTTCAGCAAAGTGGTCTAACTGTACAGATTGCTCAGTTTCTGGGACAAAGAAGAGCAAGAACTTAACTCATATACCTTAATGGTATAGTGCTTGCATACCTTCAATTGACTCTCACAGCCGCTGCCTGAATAGCTTTCAAATGAAGAAAAATGTCTATAACTAAAATATCCAGTGTGTTCTGCTGTTATTTAACAGTAAGCGGTGTGGTTAAGTCAGGTCTTAAACCTGCTTAATCCCACTGAGCTAAATAGATTTTATTATTGACTCCCATGGTCCCAGAACTCTGACCTTAAGGCTAAAAAAGCTAATTTTTTGCAGTCTGTTCCACTAACCCAGAAGCATTTGCTTGCTGGATACATTTGCAATGGAGAATGTGCAGCTGTAAATTACAGCTGTTTGTAATCATATCCAAACACAACACTCATTATTATTCTTTTGTTCTTTTTAGGCTGAAAAGCCCACCATGAGGGAGACCGCACAGTACTTAATCCACACATTAAATTTACTTGCAGCTCATATTCATGTGCAAGATAAGATTTTCCATGAAATAAAAATTTACAGTGGTCCTAGGGCACTTTTATTCCCCTAGCTGCTTTTATTTCTCTGTGCTGTAGTGTAGGCCAAGTGGGTCTGCTGAAGAGTTTTGACCGTTTAGAGGAAAGCGTTGTACCACCACTGAATTTCCTCTCTCATTGTAATGGGGGAAAGATAGCTCCTTCACTGCAGTGCTTGGGTGGTACTTAAGAAACAAGCTTAATTCACTATTGTGATCTAGTCTCCTTTCTGTGTACTTATGCTGGAGGTTGCAGGCAGACCCTGCTAAGCTCTGCCCATATGAACCTCAGTGCAGGCATGTAGAGCAGAGGCAGAGCTGAACCCACTCAGCCCTACAGCCGTACAGCTGCGCTGGCAAGCCTGCTCATCCCAGCTGATGAGTCCTGTAAAGACTTCAGCTCGCTAGCTTACCCTCACTACCTGGGGAATATACACATGTCATCCAGACCTGAACTTTAAGTGCAGGCTATGATAAAGCTGTTTGATTTACCACTTTGTGCTGTCGGTAGAGAAGGCATCTCAACACTAACATCCATTTGGCAGTTGTCCTGGGTTTAGCTGTAACAGTCATTTTTCTCCTTCTTAGTAGCTCGTGCAGGCGTGAATATTAAAACCTTGTGTTCTGGGTGCTGCCTCAGTACAGGGTGTCTGAATATCACTCTATTACAATCATTCATAAACATTTGTTACATATGCTAATGATAATTAGGCATGAAATTTGTACACATACACTGTTTTATCATCCTTAAATAACTAGCAGAGCAGGCTTCGCTTACTAATAAATGGAACTCCTAAAGATTATGACACCTTTTCTGGTTTTTATTATAACATTAAAATGTCCATTCCAAAAATATGTTGGGAAATCACTATTTTTTAAGGTTATTTATTTCAAGTATATTTAGTTCTTTTGTGCAGATTTATTTCTGAATCATATTATAAAATAAAATACCTTGGGATTTCAGTATCTTAATAAATTTTCCATTAATGGCTTGGGAAGAATGACTAAGATTGACTAGTAATTGATGCTTAATTTTAAAATTAGAAAGCTAAAAAGCTTAATTTGAAGGCAGTCTCTAGTATTAATTTTTGTGTCCTATTTTCTAGACTACCAACCCAAAAGAAAGTGTCTTGTTCCCAAGTCTATCAGTAGGCTCGCTTTTAGAGATGGTCTCAAAATGAAAGCTGCAAGATGACTAACATGTGCACGAGCATACTATGTTATTGACATGATGTGAACCATAGTTAGCCTTCATTAAATTCTAGGAGCCAGTGTAGCTCCTTTTTACATAGGCATTCCAGTATCTTTTCCAGTGATGTTGAACAGTCTTTAATGGAGACCACTGGAATTGTAAATAATACTTAAGTTGAAAAGCGATAGTTTTCAATTAGTTGGGAAGTCTCCATACAGTTATTTTTCAGCATGCATTCCAGAGTCTTCCCAACTCAGTTCCCAGGTTATCCTGCAGGAGTTGAAAAGAAGCAGCTTAGTGGGAAGTAGTTTTTGCTGTTGTCTAGTTGAAAACTTCTTAAGGCTTTTCTTGGAATGTGGGAAAGTTGTCTTAACATCTCCCTAAGCTTTTTTAATGATAAATTTAAATATTTGGTCCAGGCATCTTGCTTGATAAAAGAGCATCCTTTATAATTAAATATGGTTGGGATTATTTTTTTCCATTCATGAAAGAGTAAAACCTTTTGGTTTATTCCTCTGAAGTGTTTTGTGCAAGATTCTAATGTGAAATGTGTCATAGGTGATGTTTTGGGAGAAAACTATTTATTTTTATTATGGCTATCTAGATGGTGGATGTTATAATGACTTTATTACATCTTGCATTTTTAAGTTTTCTTTTTAAACGTGAGAAGTAATAGTCTCATGGATAAATCCCTGAGGTTTGTGTGGTTGAATTTCTGTCTCTGTTAGATCCTTTTTAGAGCTGAATCCCCCTGTGTCTTCCTCAGCTCCCTGTCTGTAGTACCAAGCGCTTCTATCTGATGGACAGCAATGGCTTCGACATTAATTGTGGTGTGAGTGAATTCCATTTAATGTAATGTGTAATGATGAGTTGTTTCCTTTCTCTATTTTTGCTTTTTCTGTAGATGTGTGAACATATTCTTAGCACAAGTGGTGTGTATGAAATGCAAATGTGGCAGTTGTCCTGGCACTCGCTACCTTACATATAACTTCTTCAAATGGCTGTGATTCTAGAGAGAGCTATGACTGTGCAGGTGTTATGTGGATTTTCACAAGCCAAAATGTTGAAGTATTTGCTGATGAGAAATCATTCTTCTAACTTGGAATTGAGACGAATTAGAGATTTTCAAACTACGTTTGTATGATTTACCATAAACCAGCTTTATTCTTTACAACACGTTTGGCATGACTCTTGTATTATTCAATAGAGGTTAAAAGACTCTACCTGTGAGAAATATAATGGTTTTGTGTTCCTTACAAGATCTCAATGTCTCGAATTGACGGCTTTGATGCTTTAGCTCTGACAGGAGTAGCCAGGCAGTTTGTTTTCCCTAGACCTGATCAATACAAGTAGATGGTGTTAGATTACAGGTTAAGGAGTGACCTCTCAGATTAAATAATTGGGCATGGACTCAGTTTTAACAAGCTTTTAATTACATGGAACAGGATGGTTGCCTCACTGGGTAGAGGGCTGAACAGTGTGCTGAAGAGAGATCCAACTGGAACTATGCATAGCACATGCCCAAACTTTAGCTCTGCAGCACCAGAAATGCCCATCCTTCTCATAACTTTGCCTGTGCCTAAACCTTGCTCTGGAACCAGTGAGGTATGCCATGATCCTCTCCTTTGCTCCATGAGCTAAGCAATAGCAGAGAATCTCTGCACCTGAAGGGGCAAAGGATCCAGTATTTGTGTGGGTTTGCAGATTCGCATCCTTCTGAAGGAGTTAATACTCAAGAGCTGCTCAAAAATCCCAGAGTTGCCTTGTTTAAGTTACAGTGATAAAGCAGGTTTCTAACCACTTCTAACTATAAATGTGATTGTACCTACTACAGCATGCTCGTGTTTGATATGCTTGCATGAATGTGAAGAGGCTTACAAAAGCAGTATTTAGTAGCAAACTGTAGGACATTATTTCAGGCTTTTGATACTAGAGCATTGTTCAATACAGATGTAGGTCTTTGACACTGGAATTGCAGTGAGTGCAAGTTTATGTCTCGGTTTCTTCTGCAATAAATGTTACTAGTGCAAACATTCGTTAATATAATGGTGCTCATCATATAAAGACCACTGTGTTTTCCTGCGTATGAGCGCTTCAGTACAGTAGACTTCATATTCTCTACTGCTATTTAAGATAGACTATGAAAAGGGCTGTAAATGCCAACATGGTACAGCACCATAGTACTTCATTTGTGTTACAGAAGCCATGTTACCAGTTAAATATTTAACCTACCCAGAAATTGTATTTGGCATCCAATTAGTCAGATGTTTAGAATGAAAAGCATATTATGAATGAGATGCCTCTTGCTATGTGATGGGCTATGAAAAATGTGTCAGTCATTAGTGGAAGAAAAATGCTATTGTTTCATATATCTGACAAAGGATGATGTTTTGATATTAGAGTATGTACATGTCAGTGTGTGTGCATGGTATAGTTTAAGACCTGTGACAGTGCAGTGGTAATAGAGACCTGAGTGAAGAAAAGAAGGGAATACAATTCAGAGGTTTTGTGGGGGTCTTTTTCTTCACACATATTGTTTCATTCCTTTCAACAGCAAAGCCTTTTTCTTTCTTCTCAGCATCAAAGGCTTTAATGTTGCTGCGCCGTGTGATTTGTTGCATTGGCAGCCTCACTGCTGTAACAAGGACAGGACCAGCAGTGCAGCGCACTTTATCTGCTCACTAGACTGCATCAATATGGAATGGGTGTCTTTAGGTTACTGTTTAGTGGGATTCTTTCTCAGTGGCTGAACTGGGTGAAACCCTATTTTAATAGCTGATTATTATTTGGAACATTCATGCATTTTCCATGGGGTTGTCATCGTGTGTCTTTTCCCAAAAAGACAATGGTGGTTAAATGAATGAACTTCCAAAAAGTAGCTCACCATGCCATAGGTTGCTTTTAAAGTGATCTCTGCAGTTTCCAACAGGAGGGAGGGCAGTTGATCTGGTCTCTCTGTGGACATGTGAAGTACTCTGCAACCATACACAGAGGTGGTATCACACAGGTATATATGCAGCAGCAAAACCCAAGATGAAAGTTGTGATGTTTTAGAAGCCTTTGGCTTTACTCCAGCTGACCCTTCAGAGAACACAGGGGCTTTTTGATGGAAATACTTGATGGAAAATTAAGGCCTCAGCTGAAACATCAGAAGACTTGTCATTATATCAGATGTAAAACACATGATATCAAGAGGTCTGTAGTAGTATCTACCATTGACTGTTGGCATGAGCTAGGAAAAAGCTTTTAACCTCTTATTTTAAAGCATTTCTAAAAATATGGTGATGGTACCTAGCTGTCATCTTGGAGAGGTCACTCTTAGAAAGAATTTAAGGGATTTTGATAGTTTGGGCCTGTGTTAGAAATACATAGAAAAGAAAAGGATGTGCCTGTGCTGAGCTGTGAGTCTTGTTTGGTTTGCTGGGATAAGGGTTTTTGTTTTCCTGCTCAAAGGCAACCTTGCCCTTACAAAGCTAAGTATATAATAAATTTCTCCTTATTCAAAAGGATATGGGCATAGGGTAGGAACTCAGTGAGAAATCAAGAACGGACTATTGCCATCTGTGTAATACACAGACTGCATTTGTTTTCACATGAGACTTGCAGAGCTGTGGAAAGACATGCATGACAATATAGGTATAACTCTATGCATAGAGATACGGCAGCTGCTGGTTAGAAATTGTATTCCAGAGCTAAGTTACACCACAAAAATATTTCTTCTTGTAGAAACTTTAATTATGATAAATATCTACTCTGAATGGAAATCTTTAGCTTTTTAATGCAAAACTAAACACTTTAAATTGGAAAAAAAAAATAGAGTTTTTCAATTAATACAGAAAGACTTGATTAGAAAATGTCATTTTGTGACTGTAATATGAATTGCTTTGATTTTCTGTGCTAGGCTGCCTGTGTAGATAGACTGCATCTTATTAAAGCGCTGTGTTGTTGAAGGTATTTTTTGACCCTGAAAGTCCCTCATTAAAGTAGTGTTCCAAACAGCTCTGAATAAAGCAATGTGTTTAACCTCACTTTTCTCTTACCTATACCTTTTGTTTGGTCTTGGGGGGAGGTTAGTTTGTTCAACTTTAAGCTTTGTCTTGCAGAGATTAGGAGCTTCCCTCTGCACACACAGAATTACCTTCTCAGAAATGTCTGCTTGGGCTGCCAAGTGTGTCAGGGAAATAACACATTTATGCACAAAAAGCATTTTATATGGAAGGCTTTATTTTACAGAAGGCTCTGCCTTATCCCCAAGCAAATCTGAATTCTAGATTTGAATGAACTGGTCCTGTAGTTTTTGAAGTCATGTTTTCTTGGGGTGATGGTGGTGGTGTAGGGCTCCTTTCTGCACCTGAGTATAATTTACAACACATTATGTGTCAATTTTGTAAAACATATTTCAGCATTTCTGGATATGCTTGTATGATCGAACGGGTTTGATAAAGTTATTTTATATAAAAGAATAATGTCTTCCCTCAAAGTTCAACTTCTGGCCACAGGAATTTTGTAGTGCTTTTGCTTTTTAAGGAGTATAATGTCAGATAGAACGTAGTCTACCAGCACAAGTCTGTGCTTTGGAAGCTAAATTTTTGGAAGCCTGGCTGATTTTTCTGTGAGCTGGGAAGCTGCACATTTCTGTAACTGTGCAAAGTGATAAAAAAGAGCAAAAGGAATATGTCCGTTTTGCATCATCCATGAGAATATCCAGTTTGTAGCATTTGACCATGTAGGTGAATGTAAGTCAGTGTATAAAGGTTAGTAGAGTTAAAATAAATCAAACTATTCCTTGTAAAAGTTAATAGCTTAACAAGCACCTTATGGAAAAGAAGGGGTTTTCCACAGATAAACTCCTTCTATATTAGGGAAAAGTGAAGCCCTCTGCTAACAGGACACACTGTTTCGAAGGCCTTATTTCAAAGGTAGTAAAATGGATGAAACCACGTGGCATGCTCAGAAACTCAGACTTGAGTCAGTGCTGACGATGGACTCCTTTTGTTGGTGTTGTTGTTGATTTTGTAGTGAGTTATTTGGGAGGCAAAATATGAGTAAATCAAAGCCTTAGCTCCCATGATATGAATAGATACCTTTAGCAGTTTATCTCTAATGTTCAATTATTTGCACATAGTTCTGAGAAGACAAATCCTTACCTTTCCCAAAGGAGAGTGCATTTGCAAGCTTCCAAATTATACAAGAAACTTCTTCCTTTAGCGTTCCCGAGGCATGCGGGGGATGCCTGGCTTGGAGAAAAATCATAATGCTCTAAACCCACAGAACCTCATTATGTTGAACAGCTTGATGCGTATGCAGAGGTGCTTAAGGGAAGTTAATAAATACACCTCTAGTCCTGAACAAAAGCCCAAACCTAGAAGAAAGGGGAGGAAAGAAGAGAATTGTTTTACAGAATATTTGAATATTGAGATAAGTACAAGATTGCACATCGCAGATAAACTTTTAGGCAATTTAGGTGCTTAGGCTGAAGAGCTATTATTAAGCCACTGAGGACCTTGAAGTGCAATGTTGCATGAGATTATGTGCAAGGATCATTTTCTGCACGTTATAACTCTGTCGCTTACTGACAGAAAAAGAAAGAAACTCTGTTGTGCATGGCTGAAAGTTTGGGCTGATTTATGTGACACGGGTGCCCAACTGGCATGATCTATGAAAACATCTCTTCTCCTGATGAACTTTATGTTGTTTTGCGAGAGATGTGATGTGTTTCGAGCAGGTTTACAATCTGCCCTATCGCAGTTTCAGTGCCCAGTCAGTGGAGATAAATTGGAGATGGCTGGCAGGGAAATCTTAACAAATGTGCTGACATCCCAGCTGAGCCACAGGCATCTGATTTGATTGATTTTTAGGTTTATTTAATTTTTTCTATCATTTTGATCCCTGGGTGGATGCAGAGGCTTGCTGTCACTTGAGGTTCCTCTGCTCTGTAAACCTCTGATGAGCATTTTTAGTTGATGTACGCTGAAATAAATCAGTGCTCTTCTCGCTCAGCAGTAACGCTTCTGTTATAAACTTTGCTAGCTTTCTCTCATTATTGTACACAACAGGCTGGAAGGCTGGACAGCTTTTTGGTGTTGTATGATCTCAGATGCTGTAATACGTAGTCAGCATTTTCTCATCTGTTTCCCTCTAGTGTAATTATAAAGCCTTTGCAGCCTGCACCATCGCTTCTTTTCAACTTTGTTTAGTCAGGCCTATTTCTGAAGCGAAATAAAAGAGAAGGAACTGAAGAATTAATACTGGCACCTGCCAGTGCTTGAGTTAATGAGCTATATGAAGGAAAGCCTTGTGAAATTTCCTCTTTTTTTTCTTCCTTCTGTTTTAATTACTCTGGTTATCCTATAGCACTGGTCAGCACTCAAAGTAGTGTTATTTGCCAAAAGAAAGCCCATAAAAGGAGCTACTTCCACATGTAATCTCAGCCCTTACATTTTGCGTACCATCTGATGCAATTAAAGAGAAAGCCTAGCCTGGAATTTCAGCTCCTTAAAAAAGCAAGAGCTTTAGCGTGAGACATTTCTCCACTATGTGTTGGGCTGGGAACTGAGATGGCAGTAACTGACCCTCCAGTTTTTTACTGACTCTCTTCATTACAGCTATCTGAGTCTGTAGATACATGTTTGTGACCATCTAAATGCAACACTTCATTTGTGCTAGTTGCTGGTTTGGGCTATTGTATAGAAAGGGATATTTGAACCCCAAATTGTACACAAGATCCAGCTAAGCCGATTTGGAAGGGACAAGTCTTGCAGCTCTCCTGTTCTGAGTGTTCAGCAACAGCTTTGTAAGATGCAGAGTTTTTCTTTGGGTTTTTTTTTGGTGTTTTTTCATATGATTAGTATTTGAAATTAAATGGTTAAATGACACATGGTAAGGTGAACTACATTTCTATCTTGCTGATCATTTATGCTGTGTTTTTGCATAGGCTGTATGGTAAAAAGCAGCAACTTGTTACCATTCCATGCAGGTTAGTGACTCCCATCAAAATGTTTTGCCTGTTTCATTTAAGCATTCAGTTGCCACAGCGTTTTGAAAGTCAAAGCACCATATCTGTGAAGCCTTTGACTAAAATAATGTTCAGCATGTGAGGGTGAAACTGAGAATGGTGTGCTGAGCATTCCCGAGGAAAAGGGAATGTCACCTTTGGACAGGTGACATGGGAAACAAAAGATGTCTGAAGAGTATTTTTGTCCAGATATTCATCAAATAGTGGCTTCATCAGTCCAAAGGCCATGCAGACAGTGAAACAGCAGTCTCAAGAGGATGCTACTTACTAGCAGGAGAAGACCGCCTAATTAAAGACAGACATTAGTATCGAGTGTTAAAGTGTCAAAATGACTGTTTATGTGAATTGCCAGCAGGTCCCTGCTGTACTCTTCATAAATATCAAATAATCTTCCCCTGGTAGAATGTTTGCCTGACTTTCTCTTTATAGAGGCAGAAAGTAAGCTGCCAGACTCTGTGTTTCTGAACGTTTAGTCGAACTTCAGTGTTAGTAAAATAAGAGGTTCCTTTTCCAAGGCCTAAAAGGTAAGATTCTTCCATTTTCTTTGCAAATTTCCTTATTTTTTTAGTACCACAAACAAGGCACTACATAATTTCTGAGAAAATAAGCTCTAAGTTGTCATAGGACAGTGAATAATGGCTTTATTGAATGCTTGAGTTTGAAAATGTGAATTGTATCTGAGGCTTTCTAATAGCATTTCTTCTTTTGCTGAAGACTCTCCTTTGGGTATGGTTGGGGTTTTATCTCATGTTTGCTTCATGCTGCTGCTTTTCTTCTCCTGCTTGTGAGAATTTCATCCCACCTGGTTATGCGTTACTGACTCAAAAGTCGCCCTATTTTAGTAGTTGCAACATAGCAGCCTCTTCCTGAAGTACAGTAGGAATAAGTAGTAAGGAATTACTACATTGAAAAGGAAACTATTTGCTCTGTCATTACTGTGAATGGTTATTTAAAATGAGAAAATTGAATGTGAAAAGTGTGAATTGTTTGTGATATGACCCTAAATGAAAGATATGGGGTTGCTTGTGCTGCTACCTCTATAGCTTTCTTTAGGATCGCCAAACACACATGCACTAGCTAATCAGTGAAAGGGAGATAGTTTCTTCAAACTTTCCACAGCCAGATAACTAAACTATTTCTGGTGTAATTCACATGGGTCTATCACAGCATGTATTTGGTTTGTTCCTGTAACTTTATTTGTGCTCTTGTTTTGGTCTAATTTGATATTGGTTGTTAAGACTTTGAAGGATCTTGCTGTCCTATGAAGAGATGAATAGTGGCCTGTAGATAATGCTTTGTTCAGACAGAAATCTACCTTTAAAATCCTTCTTATTTTTACAATTCATTTAAATCCTTTTGGTTGGTTTTCATTGTCGTTGGGGATTTTTGGTGGTGTTTTGGGGGTTTTTGGGTTTTTTTTGGCAAGAGTCTAAAGTATCTTATTCAGAAGAACATTCGAATTAGAGGGCATAATTGAAGATACTAATTTTCAATGCATTTGCATTGCTTGAGCAAAAGGAGGGCCCCTCATCACTCTCTGCATGCATGAATAGCACCAGTTCGGCATCTGCCATGAGTATTTAAAATAATTATGAATTTAGCTCTTAGGAAAGCAAAGGATTAACAACAGTAGCTTATGCCAGGATTAGAGCAGGGAAGTGCAACAACAACAACATTTCTTAGCCACTTTGCCAAGACACTTGAGTTTTAGCTGGTGAGAGCAAAGCTGTTCAAGTCATTTAAATTGGACTTTGCAAGAGGAGACTTCAAGGTCCCGGAACACGTGTTCTCAAGATGTGAGTCGTAACCAGGTTTCGGTGTTTGGCACTCACACTTGCTTGTCTAATGGCTGACAGGGAGCAAGGTCATTTTGCTGCTTTGTTTGTAAAGGTTGAAAGTAAGAGTCAAAGATATTAAGGCTGAAAAAGAGCTTCTGAAGCCATTTTGTACTTACCTGTGGGTTATTACATGATAGCGTTGCTAGTTTTCTACAGTAGTTCTTTGTCACATCCAGCCTCAAAACCTCTGTTTGAAAAGGTGATCTCAGAATCTCCTTTGCCAAATGATTACACTATTTGTTTTTAGTAGTTTCCTTTTCATCTTTTAAGATGTTAGCTTTAGTTTCTTGACTACAGGCATTTTTCTCTTGCACTTGCCTCACTTTTTATGAATATTTCCTAGGCTTTTACAAATAATGTTAAATTTTGGCAGTTTTTTCTCTTCCTCTGATTAGCTGCTGAAACCACTTTTACAAAAATCAGACTTTCTAAGCAAATGCAGCATTTTGTTTCCTGGCATTCTGGATGTTTTCATGGGCTGTTGGTGGGCATCTGTAGTGTAAGCACTGTACGCATGCACTTCACCACCAGGTACCTGGTAGATGGACCAAATTCTTCCAGCCTATTGGATGGAAGATGGCATGTGCTTTGGAATGGTACTCTTTCTTCAGCTCCAAAACAGGAATTTCACTGTTCTCTCACTGGTACAATAGTATTTTTTTGAAGTTTCAATGAAAATGTAAGATGCTCCAGTGGTAGCTTCACTCGTGCTATTGCATGAAGTACAGAAGTACGATCTTGGAGCAACACATCATTCTACATACCAACCTTGCTTTGGCTTTTATTCTGCGGAAGTATCCCATTGCACAGCTATTTATGGCCCTACTTTAGTACTGTCTGGTTTTGGTTAGTTTGTCTTCTCTGTGTAATCTTGATTTCTCTGAAATGCCCCATATGGACTGAATGAAGTTTTAAATCCATTTATCTAGTTTTGTCAACTGCATTTGCCACATCTGCAATAGCATTAGCCCAGGACGTTTTATGGGGATGGGTAATATCCTTGGAGCTGCATAGTAGTCTTTGGAGAATTCAGGTACTCTGCCTTGATGACATTCCATTATGTCTCTGAATGTGGTTGTATTTATTTTCACATTAGTCAATATATGTGCTTGTTCTGCCAGCTTACCCCTTTATCTCTGGAAGTATTTTCCATGTAGGTTCTTACGCTGTGTTTTGGCAGTGCTCTTCCAAAGACTCTTCTTTTTTATTTGGTGGCTCACACACATCAAATCCTTTCTACTCAAATAAAACTTCATCAGCCTATTATAACTGATCATCTTTCTCTTTCTAGCTCTCTTTTTTTTCTTCTCTCATTCATTATGAATACTAAAGTTCATCAGTAAAATAAACCAGAGAATGTTGTAACTACCTTTCTTCTGTGCTAGGTCTTAATCTCAGTGGCAGAAAATTAGTGGGTGGGATAACAAAGGGACTTTGCATTGCTTGTGCCTGCTTCCAGTCATGTGAAGCAGCAGCCTGCAACCTCAGGAGCTGTAGGAAGAGGAGTTGTAGGTCTTGGAGTTGTATAGTGGATGAATATTTCTAAAGAGATAGAACAGGCTGGAACTCAGCAGGCCATTTCTATGAGTGTCTGAGAATAGAAATCTTGAACTTCAACAAAGGATTATTCTGAAATAGAAATAGGTTTGGTAGTACGCTGCTTAAGTCAGCTTTATGTGGAAGAGAACCTGAATTTCTGCACAGTAGCGCAAGGTTGTTCTTAGTAATGTCTGGCAACACTTTTATCTCAGATATTCAAACAGCTATGTTTAGCTTAATTAAACAGAAGACAGCTGAAGGAAATCAACATCCTAACACTAAAAATAGTTGTGTTAAGTTTCTAATCTTGTATGTTTAGGAGTATGAAACAGTAAATAATGGAATATATGCATTGTTCTTCCTAGTAAATTCCCACAACTAATAGTACTGCATTTATTTATTAGTGCTTACATTTTTATCCATATATATGTATAAATATGTGTATAAATATATGTAGAACATACATAGAAATATATATGTGTTTTTCTAGGCAAATATAAGATAACAAGAGCCATTTGAATCATTATAGATCAAGCTAAGAAAAATCAATCATTGCCCAAAGTGGACATTACCCTAGAAACAGCTGCATTCACCAAACTTCATATTAAAGGAAATAAAGCACAAAGTAAACCAGCTTCAAAATAAGGATGCTGAATGGGTGACCTGCACTTTAGAGGCAACTGTGAAGATGAAAGTCTGATTTCCCAGTTGTCCTATAAATCCTTTCTACCCATCACGTCTAAGGAAAATTAAAAATCATTCTTTGGAAAATTAGGGAAGTATTTTGCTGTATCTGTAAGCCTTTAGGAAATCACAGAAAGCCATTCTTGTACTCTAATTGCACAGGTAAAAGAGACTATGATGAGAACATAACTGTGACGTTTTGGTATGGTTTATTTTGTGCACTACGGTGACCAGCTAGGACAGATCAAATGTGTGAGAGCTGTCACAGGAGCTATAACAGTGGTTTGGCTCTGAGCTGAGGAAGAAGATGCGGAAAATGCTCAGCTAAGTAAAGAAAGCCAAGTGGGAAAAAATAGAGAAGTCCTGGGATACTGTTGTGGAAAGACAATGAGAATGGAAAAATAGGACAAGATGGGACGGAGCAGTCGTGTCCTAAAAGTAGGGAATTAAATGATTAAACAGCTGCTGTAGAATTTGTATGGATTTGGCCTCTTCCCAGTGTGAGTTGGGATCTTCCCACAGCAATTTTAGAAGTGCCAGAATCAGTCATTTTGCAGTAGTATTTTAGCATGGATTTTGGATCTGTGTTTATCAAGGAATCTTGTTGGCTCCCATCCAGGTTTTCCACTAGATAGGCTGATGTCCTGATTAGTGAGAACAGCCTAATTAGATAATTGCAAACACATATAATTGGACATTATTCTGATATAAGAAACTCTTCTTTGGAATTAGTTCTTATGTTCTCGTTTAGCACATCAGCAAGCTGTGTAACTGTAGGTGAGGTTGGTTGAAATTGATTTACCTAAGCTAGTGCTACTCTTGTATAGATCCTGGCTTAATTTCAGGCTAATTTGGTTTTAACTGAAATTGATTAGGAAGCTATTTAAGATAAGCTGATATAAACGACTGTTAAGCAAAAGCTGTGCAGAGAGATTTACAGCCATGGAACTAAAATAGGTTAATACACACATTTAGGTGGTCCCATCTTTCTCTAGCAGTTACCTGAAATGTGATTAGCATTAGGAAACCAAATAAAATTGTATTAAATGCTCGCACACAGAGCACAGACACATGGTTGAATTACTTTGGATCAGCTGAAACCTTTTGCAATGGTTTAATATAGTTTGCAGTTTATCTCTTAGACCTTAGATGTGCATGCAAGTTACTGCGGCCAGATAAGTTGTGGTGTGGAAGAAAGGCAAGGATCTGCTCATGGTAAAGAATGAAGGAAGCTTTACAAGTGCATTTTACAGTCTTATATTTACACCAGGTGAAGAACATACACAAATGCAGGTACTGTTGCTCATGATAACCTCTTGTGAGTCATGTTTCCTTATTTACTGCTTGTGATAACCTCTAGTCAGTTATGTTTGAACCTTGGTGCCTACCTCTAAATATAACCCAAGCCAAAAAACCCAAAACTAACAAACACACACACACAAAAATGTTGTTTTTTTGGTTGGTTGGGTTTTGGTTTTTTACAAGTACTTCTTATGTATCCATTATGAATATATTTCAGCTGCAGCAGAGTGTGGTCTTGATTTCTTTATTGCTAGCTATAAAAATGCAAAGCTTCATGTTAAATTATGAAGATATAGGTAAGAAAAATATTGATGCATAGAAGTATCTATAGCAATTGCTGAAAGAGAAGAACATACCTTAGTCAGTTTTACTGGTGTCATTCCATGAAATCTAGGGACTACCATGCAGAATGGGTGGGGACAAGTAGTTTTCTGGTCCAGTGTCCTCTTTCTGATACTTTTCTGTCCTAGGTGCCTGCTTTTTGTAGTTTGTTTTTTCACTTGTGAAGATGTATTCACAATGTGTATTCACAAGTACTTCCTTCTCATGTGTTTTGAAGGCTCATCCAAGAAGTTCTTGGCAATGTCTTGAGGTGGGAAAGAGTAAGGAAAGACCTTGCCTCAGGGCCATCAGCATGGGCAGGCAGGGATCTTGAGTGGACTTTCAGTATCTCCCTAGAGGCAAGATCAACCTTACCTACTTTTCCCATGCTGACTGGTTGTTTATCATTTATAATCTGATCACATTCCCTTTTACTGGTGTCACACCTAAAAACAGCCTTTTATATTTTCCAGAGGAGAGAGTGGTGTTTACCCTCACACACACTTCTTCCTTTTGTTTTCTGATCTCTTTATCTCTGAACTAAATCATTGCTTCAGTAGCCCGTCAGTCATTTGGGTTCACTTGGGCTCAGAGATGGACCCTGTTTTCCATATGTGGCCAAAAGACTGGCCTGTATAACTTTTTAATAACCTTTCTCTTATTTTGTATACTCATTTTCCCAGTCTCGAGTATATAATTAGAGAGCTAAAGTCTATAGACAAAGCCAAGCCCCTGCTAATCTGTTTTCTCTACTCAACATTCATGCAGTCAAAATCAGGCTAAGTAGAAGCAAATGCAGTTCCACTTTATTTTAATGGGAATTCAGGATTTTCAGATCGTGGCTGATTAAAAGTGCTCCTGATATTAATTTGTTGTAAATCACTCTTGTTTTGCATAACCCCTGAACTTATTAATTTGCTTCTTAGAGCTGCTGCTGCCTGCTGCTAACAATTAGATAACCAAGTTGTCACTCCAAGTTTCTCACCACTGAACTTGGCAGTGCCTAACTGACTTTCTTCTGTCTTATCTCTGGGAGTCCATCCCCAAAGAGCCAATGTTAAATTTAGCGGACATGAAGACTGAATAATCACATGGATTCCTAACTGCTCACCCAGGCCAGCTCTTCTCTTGCTTAAGTTGGAACTGTTTCAAGAGCTGGGTTATTTTAGCAATCTGGAATTCATAGAAGATTTGGCTAAGAAAATATCATGCTAACTTTTTCCTGTGTATTAGGATGGATACTACTGATGGATGCCATTTAGATATTGCACAGAGCTGCTACTTTTTACTTGCATTGTGCTATCTTAGTGCGAATAAATGTTGAGGTAGTAAGCTTATTTGATAATAATGGAAATTAGATGAGTGAATGCTTATTAAAAATACTTAACTCTTTCCTCCTGTTGTTGTTTTATGATTGTTTTCTTTATGTCCTTAAATATTTCCTTCCCTCTGTTTATGGTCTAGTAGAAAATGCAACTTGATGTTTGCTTACAGGCTTCATTTTGAAATTGGTTTGGTTGTGCAATGCTTTTCTGGGACAGAAATTACCTAATCAAAAGCAGCCCTAGAAAGGGCCACAGATTGCTTTTTAAAACCTTTTCTCTGAGAAAAGTGCTCTATGTTAGAAAAACTGAAGCAGTCAAGTAGTTCCACTGTATCCTTTCCTATATGTTTCAGATGCAAGGAGGAAATAGGCTGGTTTTGCTTGGTGATAGCTACTGTTCCAGCTTTCTTAATATAGTTAAACGATAGCCATATACACTGAAACTGCCATGGATAAGCATTCCTAATGTCTGAGAGTTTTATTTTCCTTCCCTCACCACTTTGGAAGTCTGTAACGCTATTGCAGAGGCTGGAATCATTTGCCTTAACCTTGTGAGGTAAGCATGTTGTAACCCAGGAGTTTTAGGAGAAAGATGCTTTTCATAGAACACTTTCCTTTGCTGCCAGATGAGCCCTAACTCCTTTCCTGACTTTTGTTGTGCCACAGCTTTAAAAGATGGAGAAAAGAGGGATTTTCAGTATTAAATGTAAATTAGGGTTTTGTAATGTGATATTAGCCACTGATATTTTCAAGAGGGTAGAAACAATTGGTAACAGCAGTTCCTCTAAGTAGTCGTGTGTCTGCAAAACTGGCTTTCATTTCAGAGCTGTCAGAAGTGGGGCTATGCAAAGACTGATAGGTACAAATCATCCCACAAGCCAGAAGTCTAGGATGTCTGCCCCTGGCCACTAAGCAGCTGGATGTCTCTTTTGGTGAATTTTAGATAATAATTATTTCTCCCCCTTTCCCCTCCATCCCTGCAGATTGAGAGTAAAAGAACTATAGGATGTGCAGAAAGTGCTCTGCATGTCCTTCTGTTAATTAGAAGAGCCAGCTCTGGAAGTGCTATTCCTTCTTCCCCATGATGATGCATTAGGTATAATCTTTGCTTCTGAGGTTTGGAAGTGGCCACTTATTAAACTGGGTGAAAGTCTCATACCTGAATTGATCATTGTAGTATCTTTCTCCGAGTAACTTCTGAATTATTGAGGATAGGAGTCAGAACCATTCCTAAAGATAGGCAAAGCAAAAGGAGGGTGCCACTGAGCAGGCAGGGCAGTAACATTTCCAACTGCTTGCAGGGGGGGGTGAATATGATTTAAGACAAATTTACAAGCATTGCATCACTCTTTTCCAAACTGGGACTGTTGGCAGCTATTAAATCAGTTGTAAGTGTTACAGCTCTTAAGTTACATTATTCATCAAGAATAACAAGGCTAGTTGCTGCTAGCCTGTTTCAAGTATTTGCTGTACAGATATTTAACCCAGCGCTCACTGTAACCAAAAGAAGAAGTGGGAGAAGGGCAAAACATTCCTTAACAATGAGTCCTAATGTAGAAGCAAAATTGTCCTTGTTAGGAAGAGGTTAGAAAGTGAACTATAGTTGTATCTGAAAGTGACTGGCTTCCCAGTCAGTAAAATCAGTGCCCCTGCTTGTAGCTGGACCTGAACACAGCCGCTCATAATCCCTGTCCCAAGTGGCACAGAGCAGTGAAGGAAATTGTGGTGGTACTGGAGTAAGCTGCCTGCCTTTACATTGCTGGCCATGAGTTGTTCAGACAAGGGCATTTTGTCGGTACTGGAGGCAGTTCAAAGGAGATTCACTGCACAATTTATAAGGTGGGAACAAGCTAAAACAAAGGGCTGTATGTGCCGTTTTCTTGGTGCCAGGTGGGGATGTGAGTGCTTAATAGGCTGCTGTGGTTCAATGTTGGATCTGCAGTGCCAAGTTTATAACTGTGGAAAGCTGTCTCTCCATTACTTCATGATGCTAGTACAGCAGACCACAGTATTAGTGACATCCATGTTAGTAGAAGATCATTTTGGGTTAGTTATGTCATAATATGGCATTTCACTAATGCATTTTGACAGTACCTTCACAATTCAGTTGTACTTGCCTATTGTAATCGCTTGTTGTATTCTTCTAATCTGACATACAGTGCAGGGAGAAGAGCAAGAAAAAAAGTGTAAAAGCTTTACTGACTTACATGGGCACTGAGGTTTATATTGGCCACAGAGCATGTTTGTGAATGGTTTTGCATTTATTGTTAAGAGGTTTCTATTGTACTTTAACTGGATTCAGGTGTCTGAAGAACAGAGCCACTTATATAGGAGAAAAACTGCGTATGGGATGCTTGCAACTGACATATGCACTTATTCCACGGTTTTGGTGGTGAAGAGAGTGTTCACAATCTGCTGAATCATGTCTTAGCACAAAGACACAGTTTAAGCAACCTCCTGTTGTAGTCAAATGTTGTTTCAAGCTCAATCCTTGTGCAGGCTCTGGACAAGCTACACCAAAGCAGCAGGTTGCCTCACGAGGTGGCTTCCACCTGCAGTGTGCACAGCATCCCAGCATGGGGCTGGGAACTGCAGCTGTGGCCAGGGGATCTATATAGGATCTAACTAATCTAAAAAGCCTTTACTTCAGGTGTAAGTTTTGATCTATCAGTCCTAGGTCCTCAGAAATGCACATGGTTAGTGACGGATGTGAGACATGCAACCACTTGTGAGGCAGGGAGGAGCCTGTTTCCCGTTCTCCTCTCTATCAGCCTGGGAGGACAGCAGGGATTCTTAGGATCTCATTTTTCTCTGGGTTTTTAAATCTTGTTTGTTGAAAGAAAAGGAAAATCTTAAGGTTATTTTTGTGTGGTGTACTTCAGGATCATTTCTGCAAAGCAAGGCAATGGTATTACCTCTATTTTCTCTATCTCAGTGTGGTTCTGATTTAAGAATTGGGGTCTGGAGGAGGAGTTTCTTGTCAGATGCCCAGTGATGTCTATTGCTGCGTGTTCAGTTGGCAGTCTTTTCAAATGTAGTATTTAGTGACAAAAAGCTCACAATGCTGTGTATGCTGCAAACCAATTGTCCCAATCAAAGTTGTATTAATAAGAGGAAAATTATTTCTATTATAACTTTGCCTCAAGAACAGACTTTTCTTACTTTATTGTTTCTATTAGAGAAATTAGCTACTCTGTTTATGTGCAGCAGAATAATCCTTTGTGCCTTTGCAAGCTGCACCTTCTTTTACTTGAAGCTCTGTAAGGCCCGTGCTTTGCAAGGAGATTTATGACAATTGGGTCAGGTAAATTGTTTCTTAGCCTATGACAGACAGGATGATGGAAGGAAAAAAGAACAGAGGACTTTGGTATGCTTTTCTTATAGCTTTCCCAAAGCAATCTGAGAACAGTGTTCTTCAGTTACCTGAACTGATTTGTGTAACTTTTCAGTTAGGAACAAAACAAGCAAGTATTTTGTGTCCAGTTTCTTGAACACAACAAAATTGATATTGTTCAGGTTTTATGTGCTATTTTGTATTTTGTGCTATTTTATTTGGCTGTAAGTTTAAAGTGTGCAGAATGCTTTCTTCCAAATGCTTTTTGTCCTTTAAAATAAATACATAGAAATGCTGAATATGTGACTCAGCCAAGAAAGAAGAAAACTTCTCTTATTGTCTTGAGTTTTGCTCTGTGTTTTATTGCTGTAACTTGCTTTAAGTTTTGCACACAATATAAGATTTGAAAGGCTTTATTAAATTATAAAATATAGGTCTTTCACTACAGTTACAACTAGATCAAAATATGTCTTTGCTTGAATATATTGGATATCCTTCAGAGGGCTGATTAAACAACTATTCTATTAATGTGCAACAATTTCCTGTGTTTTATATACGTCACCGTGATGGTATAGCACTTATAATCGAGACACCAATAGACTGCCCTGACCCAGTAAGATTCAATTTTGGTTCAATATCCTACCACATAATTTACTTCATTATCAAATGTGCCATCAGGTTTTATGACCTGAATTGGTCATAAGAAATAAAATAGGTCTTTTAGATCTTTGATGTGAGTTTTGCTAAGCAAGGTAACCAGTTGCAACTTGACTTCCCTATTGCCAAGATGAAGCAGAAAACTTATTTCAGCTCAACTGCAGAGTGTGTGTCTCAAAACTCATTTTCAACTCAAAAGGATTCTAGTGGGAGTAAGTGGGAATATTCCTAGTGACAAAAAAGCCCGCCACAACCTTTCTTCTGCACCAGTTGGTACTGATAGATGCAGGATATTATATCTCATGGTAGATTTGCCTAAATGCTTTCAACTTTTGAGGGTTTGTATTGTCCTTTCAGCCTCCTTGTTGTCTGGTTTTGAATTGTTAAAGCAAGAAAGGGAAAAATCATGAATTGTTTAGGTTGGAAAAGACCTTTAAGATCATCCAGTCCAACTGTTAAAAAATCAGTTGTTTGTGTTTGCAATATTTTTCCCTCAGCCAGACAGTGGGTATGATGTCTGTACAGCAAACCCTTTTGTATAAAGCAGTGCAGAGTCATGCAATATATTTTAATGCTGTTTTTTCAGTTCTCTACCCCATAAAATAAAGGGCCGCTAACTTACTGCTAATGTTGAGCTCCAGTGGAATTAAACCCTGTTAATTGAACATGTGGCATTTAATGCATTTGGTGCTTGCGCACAGTATCATTTGTTAGAGGAAAATATATACAGAATTCAATGCTGGAGACTTAGTTTCCTCTCCCTTCTGATGAATTGTCTGCATGCAAAGTGAATGCTCATGGAGAATACTGACTTCTTGTTGCTGTTACTGTTTGTAAACCTTCCCCACTACAAGAAGAGATTTAATTCTGTAGCAAATACCCTGTAAAATGCAACACATCAGATTCTTTGTTTTCTAAACAGCTGAGATTCTACCCCCTTTAAATTCACACAGGTATCAGGCTATGACTAAAAATGCTGAACTGTGGGGGTTTTTTAATCTACATTTAATTGGGTTTTTGTTTAGCAGATAATTGCTTACGCTGCAAAGCTGGACATTTTTAATACATGCATAGAAAATGCACGTTAAGTAGTTAAGACTTCTCTTTTAAAAAGGCAAAATATCAAGGAAGTCCAGATAAAAGCCCAAGCATACAGTGGATAAATACTGCACTTGAGTGGTTAGATAGTGTTGCAAAAGCCTAGGGCTTTTCCTTTCAGCTCTGAGAAGAAGATTGTCAGTGCACAGATGTCCCCAGAGGCTGTAACTATTTAATTTTCAGGCTTTCCACTGGAAGGATGAAAATATAGTCAGTAAAAAAGAGAAGGCACATGAGGAAGAGAGGTTGTTATGACGATGATGAAGCTGTAATGTTTTGGCCTTCTGGTTAAAGCCTTTGTTAAGCAATCTCTGAAGCCCCTTTTTGTGCATATTCCATACCCTAGCAAATATGGTAATATACAGGTGGTTATCTCTTGTTTATTTGTGTTTATATGTTTAATGTCTTTATAATAGTAAAATCATCCTCTTTTTTTCATTACCAGGGCTTTTTGAACCTTGTTGTTATGGAAATTTCTAACAATTTTTGACTGCACTGAGCTATTCGAAGGCTGGTAATCATGAGTTAAGTCTACATCAGCAAGTAGTGTGGCTAAATACAAGCTGATCAGAAGTGTTAGGCAGTCGGTATGAAGGAGCCTGTGTCAATACTATAACTATTTCAGCACATTCTACTTAAGAATATCTCTAGTCATGTCTGGTAGACTCCCTGTAGCAGGGAGTGCATCTTCCAGTGTACCTATTTGTGCTCTCTGGAGGCATTTTACATTGTGAACCAGATCATAGCAAGAGGAGAGAATTAGGATTTTGCTTTAAAAGTGCTCTCCAGGTCTGAAGTAAAACACTTCTGTAGATGTGCACATTAAGTTCAATCACATCACTAGGAAAGTGATGGCTGTTTCTTGTACACCATTACAAATTAAGACCATGTTCTGATGCACTAAATTACATCCCAGACTTGTGTCAGCAAGTAATGACAGTGGCTTAAACCATCAGACTTTTTTCATGCTGGTTCAAACGCTTGCCATTGCAGCACCGTTTCTCGTCTTAAGAGCTCCCTTTTCCCAGCACCACCTATCAGTGATTTCAAGCAGCAATATGTCAATGGTTGGCAGCAGAACTAAAAGTATCCCTCATGGAATGATGCATAGGCACATCAGTTTAGCTTTTCATCTGCTGTTAAACTGACTGCTTAAAACTGACAGTATTTTCTTTTTTACCCTTTTTTCCTTTTTTTATTACCAGCAACTGTAATATTTCAATGTTATAAAATTGTCATGGTTTAACCCCAGCCAGCAGCTTAGCCCCCCACAACTGCTACCTTGCTCTCCATGGGATGGGGCAGAGAATCTGAAGGGTAAAAATGAGGAAACTCCTGGGTTGAGATCAAGACAGTTTAACAGGTAAAGCAGAAGCCAAACACATGAGCAAAGAAAACAAGAAATCAATTCCCCCCTTCCCATTGACAGGCGGGTGTTCAGCCATCTGCAGGAAAGCAGGGCTCCATCATGTATAATGGTGACTTGGAAAGACAAACACCATCACTCCAAATGTTGTCCCCTGCTTCTTTATTTGCCCCCCAGGTTTATATGGTGATAATTATGTTATATGGTGGTCAGTTGAGGTCAGCTGTCCCAGCTGTGTACCCTCCAGCCACTTGTGCACACCCAGCCACTTGCTGGTAGGGCAAGGTAAGAGGTAGAGAAGGCCTTGACTTTGTGTAACTGCTCAGCAATAACTAAAACATCCCTGTGTTATCAATGGTGTATCCAACACAAAAACAGCACAAAAATTGTCTTTTTCATGTCATTGGCTGCTTGTGACAGGTACCAGTTTAACAGCTCCAGAAAGCAAATCCCTCTCTTTTTACCAAGAAAACAGGTTCAGCAAGGACGTAAGGAACATAAGCTTCCCCCACGTTGCTCAAGCAATATGCCTCAACCCTGACCCAAAAGAATGTCTCTAAGGGGAATGGCATTTGTTAAATTTCTTTTCCAATTAATTTGACAGCTCAGCTGAGACTACTCACAAAAGTACTAATTCATGCTAATTGCAGTAGTGGACCTATGTCATCGGGGAACTGGGCTGAGCTCTTCGTAACATCACAAAACCCACCAGGCAGCAGTTTGATTAGGAGGTGTCACCGGAAGAAAGAGCATTGGATTTGGAGCCTGTTCTGCATTAATTTCTTTCACCTGCAAAATGGGGACAGCAACACTTTCCTTTATGTGTTAACAAGGGTGCAAATTTGCAAAAGAACATTCATCCTCTGTAAATGCAAAATCCTCTTTCCTCCTTCCCAGAGAGAAAACGTGGACTTTTTGTATGTCTGGATTAACTGTTTGGCTTGGGATGTGTGCATTGACACAGACAACTGAGAGATGGAAGCCTGGTCAATGGATTGCTGGAAATAAAAGACAAAACAGATAAAATGTAGTCCAATATATATACCGATCGGTTTCATCAAATGCATTATGAAAAGAATTAGAGCGTTTTCCACCTGATAAATGACACTGCAGAAGCAAAGATGAGTATAATCAAAGCCATAGAAGATATTCCTATGAAAGTTGATTGAAAAGTTTGTGTTTGTTCATCACAGAGAAAATAAATTCATAATAGATCTTTGTAAGATAAGGAATGCTTTGTAAGATAAGGAATGCTTAGAACACATCAGGAGCAGCTGGTCTCACTGTCTCATGATAAAAACCGAGGATACATTGATTTGGTTATAAAGCTACCAAATCCAAAGATAAACTGAAGGAAAGATGTATTTTCTTCCTTCACGTTAACTAGCTAGACTGGAGAGGAATGTTAGAGGAATTCATGGGGACCAATAATTAGCAAAAAACCCTGGATATTCTACATGTGATATAATGGAGGATTATCACAATTTATCTTTGTTAAAAAATAAATTAGCAGATATATCAAACTTCGGGTTTTCAGGTTTTTGGAATGATATCTAGGTTGTAAGAATGAGGATGAAATTATAAGGGATGGCAAATGGTCATCCCCTATTAGCCTTTCTCTTGCACTTTCATATGGTGCTACAATTAACACCAGGGTAAGTGCTAGGGTGAGATGTAATACGTGTGACAATTCATATGTTCTTCTTTATTTGTATTCCCTTTCATATTGTTAACCTGTTGATCTGGCCTGGTTCAGGCATAGGGAAATTATATAGACATCTCTAGGTTATGAAAGTTGTTTTTCACTTACTGGTTTAATCTGGCCTGCAAGGATTACCAGGCACTAACTTGGTTTTTCCACTGAGCTGTTGAGGTAACATTTCCCAAGAGCTCCTGTCCTGTGGAACAGAGGCTGCCATGTCTACCAGGTTGGTTTGGTTTGCTTTGGGAGGGTAATAGGGGAGCATCAATTGGTTGTTGTTCTTAGAGGTTCTGACATAGAGATGGGAGGCTGAAGAAAGACTGAACCAAAGCGGCACCATGGTTATCCCTTTGTGGCGTTCTTGGCCTGGTGTTAGAAAACAGTTATGGTTTGAAGCTGTCGGGATCCTACATCTAGTTTGCCTTTGAGGAATTCATAGTGTAATTATAGTTTGAGGGAAAATACCTCTTTATTTACTGTTTATCCTTGCCAAATGGTCATTTAAAACTTCCTTGTTTGTACAACTGTTTTTTTCCTGTTCAAGTTGATGCTGGTAGGTTTTTTCCTGGTATTTGTTGCATTTATTTTTCAGTGCTTCTTGAATTAGGAAGTTATTTTTCATCTCCGTGTAGATTAAATTAAGTTTTGGAAAAAAAAGAGAACATGGAATTTCTTTATTTGACAAAATGATAGCTTAATATATCTCAGTGTTTCCAGGCTTTGCTTCAGGAAAACAGCTTGCTTGGGGAAAGTGAAAGACAGTGCTTATAAACATAGGTTTATTAAATTCACTGTTTAAATACTTCAGTGATTCACTAAGTATGGGTGGAATTAAGGTAGAAATTTGTTTATTTTGCTTTAATTCTTGAAACAAGACAGTAGTTCCCAATGCTTTCCTATTAGTGAAAGATTTCTTTTCCTCAAAACTGCCTGCAAAGAAGCTGCAATGCCTGATGCGTTTTGAAACAACATATTTGTGTACCCACGAGTGAGAACACATCTTTGCTGTAATGCTGTGGTTTAGACCTACTTTTCTTTGACACTGCACTTTCAACAATATTGCTGGTAGCAATCACAGCTGTAATGAACTTCATAAAGAGAGATACAGAAGCCTGCGAGGCATAACGTGGAGCTATTGCAGACTGCAGTTGAAAGGTGCAGTGTTATTCCCTCAGGATAAAGCTATCTCTTATGTACATATAATTAATATGTCTGCCAGTAATAGTTATTAAACAAAGAGCAGGAATTGTTTCTGCTGAATGACTTGACCTGGGAGTAATGCCAGTTTAAAAAGCATCTGATTAAAATATGTTAAGGTCACAGATCACTATAAAATATGAAGTGGGGAGGAAAAAGCAGAAATTTACCCATGAGTAAGATTAAATACTTCTGAATATGGGTTTTGTGATAGCAGCAGCTTTCAGGTGTAAAAAATGAAAAGTGCTTATTCTGAAGAGTATTATTCTAGAGGCATATCAGTGTCAAGTTGCACTGCATCCCTGCCCCATGCATACCGCACAGTCCATCCTGCTGGCAAAAGGCTGGAGGGCTTGGAAAGAGCGGAGAGAAGAGAGATCCTATCCTGAGCCCTCAATTATTTACCCCTGACTGTTGGAGAAGGCCTAGTGATAGGAAAGAAGTGGCATCAGTTTTGTTAATTCTGATTTCTTCTCGCAGTGGGCAGCTGCAGTAATTCTTCAAATCTTTCAACATCTTTGGCTGCAATTGCTGTATCCTCCAGTTTACAGATGCGAAAGTATGCAATGCATGTTTCCTTCTGCAGTAGTTTTCCCCCTCAGAGATAAGTTACAGTAATCAAGAGCTGCATTTTCCAGCGCTATTGCATAGCTAATAATGGAAGGAGTGGTGGGAATTCACTTTAGTATTAAAAATGCAACTCTTTTGTTTTATGACTGCATTTTCAGAGTAAAAAGTATGTCTTGTGCGAAGAAAAAACAATGGGATTTTATTGATTTGCATATAATGCTTAGCAAAAATGGCTAGGTTGCTGCTGCTGCTTGTTTTGTAATTATTTCAGGTATTATGTATGTGTGCTGAAGACTATAGGGAAGAAAATGGAAGAATACAGAGAATACTAAGAATAATTGTTAAGTTTTTATTTCCCCAACAAACAGAATAGAATCTTACGAGTAACGGGAAAAAGCCAATGTTCTTAACTCTTTCTGGGGGTATTAGTTACTTGGCGGTAATGGGGTCCATCCCCACCAGAGCTTTCAGCCCTCTCTCACTAAAGTCTTTCTCAATCTTATTTCCTTCCTTCCCTGAGCACAGACAGTGTCCGTGCCAGTGCCACAGCCCAGCAAAGAGAAAGCATGCTCTGCCTATGCAGCAGTACCTTTTGTGGGGATCCCCACCTGCTGACAAGCATTAAGTCTGCCCCTGCCTCCTCCTCCTTTTTCTCCTCCCTAGCAGGTACAGGGGGTTGTCAAAATGCAGCAGTGACATTCATCCCTGTGCCTCTATTTCTACTATAAGGAGTAGTACGTAGCTTTGAGATCTGCTCCCTTAAGTGGTCTTACTGTTTATTCAGGTCTGATGACAAAAAGCATGCCTTAAGTTCATTGGAAATAAGAATCAAAGATATGCTGTAATTTTTAGAAGCCTATTTGGGCTGGGTGGGTATGCAAGAAGGTACCTAGAGGCCCGGGACAGAGAGGATGTGCACATATGTAATGCCGTAGGTCATATGGCTTTTCATACACTAATGGACAATGAGAGGTACTGAAGATGTTTTCCCTGCTCTGAGGGATTTTGCAGGAAACCTGCACTATAAAGTGTTGTTTCCTGCTGAGCTGTAATGAAGAAGGGAGTTAAAAATGAGCCATGTTCAGTGTTATGAATAAGCTGTGATACAAACTGAAGGTGGGATGACTCAGGATAGAATTCTAACTTCATTTCTTTATACACATCATGTATCTTAGCCGGAACTATACTGTACCTCTATAGTGTTATTTTTAATATAGCAAGAGTAACATTTATGGCTGGAGATAATTTGTGAATGAAGTGTGATATGGACAGTTTAGAAATCTTCATTTAAAGCTAATCATGATTTTCACCTTTTTGTTTTTCTCAAAGATATAAACAAGTGCAAGAAGGGAAAGAAATTACTTGCCCAAAGAAAATAAACTGGGTTTGAATGTTTTCTAAGGTTGATCTGTGCTGCTTGTTATGCCATCCATTTTCACAAGCTGACAGCTGTGTTACATCTAGTTTTGCATGTGCACGTATATGTATGGGTGGGCGAATGTGCAATTCTGTTACTGGTGATAAACACAGTGCTGTTGGCACTATGCTGTTGTCTGCAGATCGTGACCATAATATGTTTAGTGAGAAAAAAGAATGATGTAAATGTTTTTAAAAGGGACTTGGGAACATTGCAGTGGTGCAAGATTATACATGGGCATTGAGGTGAGCCAGTCAGTGGCATTCACTTCCCAGCACATCTGCACAACCAAAGGTCATCCTGTGGCTTCAGGTCCAGTGCAGGGACCTCCACTGCTGCTCAGTGACATGCCTTTTCCACAGATCACAGTGGGAGTAGTTTGCAAATCCCCTCTAATACAGACTACATGGGATGAGGGAGGATTTTTCCCTGTCCTCTGTGCAGGGCACAGGGACAGGAAGGTTGTCCCAGGGTTGCTGTCGCCCATCTTGCTAGCAGACACTATGAGGAAATGTTTAGCTAGCCATGAGCTGTACAGGTTTATAGTGTTATGGATGTATATATCCCCTCTCAGTGCATTGTGATGCTTGAGCCTTGCCTGGAAACATAGCACCTTTATTCAGAGCATAAAAAACAGAGTTCCTATAAGACTGGGGAGTGCGGCTCATTGAGCTGCTTAGACCTTGTGCAGGAAAACGGTCCTTGTCAGCTCTGGCTTACCAGTGCTGGGAAGTCATCTGCTCAGGCAGCACGGGCTCAGGTCATTAGCTGGTATTTACGGCTGGGAAATGGTGATATTGCTCCGAGTATAGGGGGCTTCAGGGCCTGAATACTAAAATGCTCCTAATTTTAATTTACTAACAGCTTTATATTCTAATTTAAAATTAATTCAAATTGAAATGAATCATTTAACCTGCAATTAGAATCATGTTTTCGTCTCAAACACATTAGTCAGAGGCAAAATTCACTTTGCTGTTGAAAAGACAGTTATATTTCTTTGAGCAGTAACTACCGTAGATTGCTACATGCATTTGATTTTCTATCACTGAAGTAACTTTCCCAATTCTCCATCTCTGTGACAGACTCATCAGTTATAGCTTAAGGAAATTCATTTTCATACAGTAACGAGGACAACTGCAGTCCTGAAGTACTTACCAGTGGGTGACTTCAATAAAGTCAGTATCATAGAATCATAGACTAGTTAGGGTTGGAAAGGACCTTAAGATCATCAAATTTCAACCACCCTGCCATGGGCAGGGACACCTCACACTAAACCGTGTCACCCAATGGTGCACTCAAGTATGGCTCACACTCAAGTAAAAGAGATTGAAATCAAACCGCGTACAGCTATAAACTAACGTGGCAGCTTGGAGTTATCACAGGACTCTCCAAGGCCAGCAGGTATCAGGCATCTACTTGAGGAGACCTTCCTAATAAGTAAAACCAGACAGCATTGCTGTACAGTTTATATCATGCGTGTAGAAACGTTCAAGACTTCATTTACTCACTTTTTGTGTGCTGAGAGATTTTTCTTCCTGGCCTATTGCATCTGCTTCCTCTTCACATCATTTCCCCTTGTGAGGGAAAGGAAAATTTCATAGCTTCTAGAAGAAAACGTTGAGAAAATGCAACTATTGTTCACAGCTGGTCCCACACTGATATTATTGATTCTGTAAGACCTCCTATGCTAGGCTTCTTAATTCCAACCTGACTAAATCAAAGCTATGATATTTACCTCAAAAAGCCAAACCTTCTTCCACTGGTTAATGTAATCCAATTTTTCTGACTTTACTTTGAAGTAAAATCTTCATTTTTTTTCTCTCATATATTGGAATTTAAGATTTACTAAGACAATAGTAAGTATATGGACAAGTTTCCTATTGGCATCTGCCCTTTCCAAGCTTCAATTTCAAGTATAATTGCTTTCTTTGTTTTTCCTTTCCTTTGGGCTGCAATTGTGAATAATCTTAAATTGGTCTGACAGACAAAGACAGAAAACGTGGGACAGCCTGAGGGGGGAAGACAGGAGGTGGGGATGCCCTCACCAGGGCATACCAAGGCAGCAGGGATCCAACCACCTCATCCCCCTACCCTGCTTGCTCACTCTGTACCACAATAGCAGTAGCACAAGATGATATTCCTGTACCTCTGCAAAAGAGGGTTACCAGGATGCTTCCTGCATGCTCCTCTTTCTTCTTCCTTTTTTCCTGGCCTTCTTCACACCACCACTGCCTTTTCTTAAATGAGGTCCA
>JANHGB010065184.1:0-14307 GCA_026283785.1 Coracopsis vasa | reverse complement strand
TCAATACTTTGTTTCTGACAAAAGGGAGAATATGAGTCTCTGGTAATAAGCAATATTAAAATTCAAGGAGTCCTATCGTGCTGTTCCCAAACCGGGCTGCCCCCTGCCACAGGGAGGGCGGACAGAGGGGACTTTGGGAATCAGCCCATTCACTCTTGCCCATAATAATGACAGGGAGTGCTACACACACACACATACAGCTCCCACCACCCGGCACCCCTAACGCCACCCAATATGTGCCTCGGTGCTCATCACCTCCCCACTCCTTGCCTCCCAGCCATGAGCTTTGAAGGGTTTGGTGTCCACTGGGCTTCTTCTTAGGGCCTTCTCAGCTCCTCCATTCAGGATAGCACCAGCAGTTTATCAGGCATACAGGGCTTTGATGTGCAGGAGGAGAGCAAAGTCATTTGGGGAGACTCAGCATCTCCAAACACATGAAGATCCAGACTCCACTTGTGATCCAGCGAGTGCTGAAAGTCGAGAAATTAAAATAATAGCTAGATACGCTTCCAGGAGAGCGATTCCGCCGTGTAATTATAACACGTATTATCCTCCCTGTGAAAATATGTTATATTGAATCAATTCCCTCTTTGAGCAGGGCTATTCATACTGTTCATTTGTTTCAGTTCAAACATTTTTAGCTCATGGATCTGGCAGGTTCTTGTGCAGCTTTGTGCATTCTCTGCAGCTTATTTATCTGCTTTCTGGGTTGCAATCTAGGCCAGCGATAAGAATAAAACCATTATGGATTTGTGAGCAGCACTTAGATTTTTCAAAGATAATTTAATCAAAGCTATTAGGAAGTCAGGAAGAAAGATGGCTTTTTATTCGGCACCAAGGAAAAAGAATACAAAAAGGAGCCCTCATTCTTCTCAGATGTTTGAGCCACCTCAAGTCACTCACGAGGACTTGAAAGGGGGATGGTGGTTTTGCTGAGGAAGAGATCCATCTTGAAACAGCCGACTTCAAAAGGTGGGTGTTTTGGCACTGCCTTCAAGAAGATACTATTAAACAGTTCTGACCTCCCCATTTACATCCTTTTCTGGGCTTTTTTTTTCCTTCAGAGAGGAAAAACACTTTTGTGATTCAGGGAAACCAGTGAATACTTTACCGGAACATAAATTTCACCCGGCGATGCTGGGAACACAAGGAGAGCCTTAATCTGCTAATGAATGAGCTGTGCAAAGTGAGAGCAGCTCCGCTTCCACATCCAGAGGGATTGAATTGCAAAAAGGAAGCTGGCGGAGGGAGATTTGTAAAAGTGCTTCTGCTTTAGCACGGATAAATAATGCATTGGCTGGGTCCGGGGTGGCCACGGCAGCTCCTTCTCCTGCGGCACCGGGGAGCCCACCCAAAGTTGTCCCTTTAATTTAACCTCATTATTTGGGAAGCTGGCAATGGGAGCGCTGAGCATTTCCATCTCTCATCCTGACAAACGCACGCTGTAATTCCTGGACCAAAATGTCAGCGTGCTCTGGAAATGACTGACCCTCAGAAAGAGAAAGATTTGCAAGGGATTAAAACTGGGCCATTACTCTCCTCTTTAAATGCATTCAAGGCTCTGAAAGCCCTATCTGCTTTCGTTCCTTTTGTACCAAAAGTTATTGACTTATCAAGGTTAAAATACATTCAGTATGGCCCAATAAAACAGGGATATCTCCGCATTCGTGCTGTCATTTGCAGGTCCGTTTTCATGGCAACAGGGCTCTTTTCTGCACATTAAATGGTTCAGTTGTGCAAAGTTCAGACATTACATAAACAGAGAGGTAACAACAACGAAAGAAAAAATCAATGAGCTCATAGGCATGGAAAAAGGAGATAGCATTGATCGGGGCCAGCATCGATATTTGGGATCGCTGCCTCCTGCCCCGCACGCAGCCCTCCTGCATTGGCAACGGGGACACAAAGAGATGCTGAAGGACACAGCGGGGGGATGGTGCCTTCAACCCCTGCCAGCTCCTGCCCATCATTAATATCACCGTGGCACAGCCAGGGCTGGAGGGGATGGGTGCTAGCGAAGGTGCTGGCATGCAGGTGGGTGCTTCCCATAGCTCAGTTTTGGCTAACAACCCTGGTCCCCATTCCACAGCAAATCCCAGGAGGTTTTCCCCATCTCCCAGCTGTTTCCAGATGCAGACCCCCAAGGGGCACCACAGGGATGTGCACATCCCACAAGCACATGGGGGACATCCATATGTTGAGCACCATTGCAGTGGCACCGGCAGCACCGGAGGAGTGAGGCACTGGCGGCGCGGTGGGTGCAGGGTGTTTGGGCAGTGACTTTGATGCTGATGGCAGATGTCAAGCTTTTTGCTTCCCAATCAAAGGGGGGAGCGAGATTCCGGTGTTAAAACTCGTTAGAGGAGAGGCACCAACATCTGTCGGGAAAGCAAATGGAGAGCATGGAGCAGAGAGAGGCGGCCACGGGCAGCCAGGCGTGAAGCGGAAGGAGGAGGAGGAGGAAGGAGGAGGAAGGGATACAGCGGTGGGGGTCTTTCCAAGCTGCTGCTGTGGCACAGAGGATCTGCTTCCCCTTGCCCCACGGCCTTGCTCCTGGATCCCAAATCTCACCAAGAGCAGAGTTTGCCCAAGGCAAGAAACTGGTCCCATTTAGCTCCTTGTCAGGGTCCCTGGGGCAAGAAGCACAAGCACTGGCGATGGGGGGCACAGAGAGCAGGCGGCTGGTCCAGGCACGTAAAGCTCCCATCTGGGAGAGGAGCTGTGTCCCAGAAGCATCCTCCTGACTGCACCCCTTGTCAGTGTTTGGGGTACTGCAGTGGTCAGGGAGGCAGAAGCTCCAGCGCTCTGTGGTCGCTTCCCCCATCTCCAGTTTATTTATAGATTCAGCAAGTTATCCAAGTGAAACAAATCTCTGCTGCAGTCAGGTCCGGGGGCAAGCACTGCCTGCATTATCTCCATACACGAGGCAGCGTGCTTTCTAGAGGGGCATCAGCAGCCCAGCACAGACAGCATTCACAGGCTGCAGGAGGAAGGGTTTTGCCTGGGCATGGTGACAGTGCCCAGGGCACAGGCAGGGACACAAGAACCACCCTAAGAGCAAGCCAGGACCAGCAGTGCATGGCACAGATATAACCGTGCAGGGTTGGGGTGTGAGGGGTTGGGGTGCATCCTGAACCCCAGCACAGCCCACAGCCCCCATTGACAGCAGTGCTGGGAGCGGATGCTCATCGTCAGCCTGAGTCTATTTTTATTCCCTGCTTAAAAATATCCCGTCCGGGTCACTGGCACATGATGGATCATGGCTCCTGCGATTTCCCCCAGGGTCTTCCCTGCTTCCAGTCAAGGAGCAGAGTCAGGATTCCTATGAGAGCCGCCTGTACTCTTCCTACCCCATAACAGCACCAAGGGGACATCACAGCACCCACAGTGGGGGGCTGCAAGAAACACACACAACCCAGCATGGCCCCACTGCATCCCAGCATCAGCCAGGGAGCATCCCTGTGTCCTTGCTTTTCCCTGTCCCCCTCCCTGTTCCCTGAGAGGAACACCGGGTTTCCTGCCACTGTTGGAGCAGATCCTGTGCCTTTTTCTTTCCTCCCCACCTGTATTGTGTGGAAAACTCAACCTTGCTCAAAAGCCGTGGCAAAAGCCCTTGTGATGGGGACAGGAACACAAGGAAGAGCGGATTGCAGCCTGGGGTGCATTTTCTAAGCCCTGTTAGTCACGAGGCTCGGATGCCACCGGAGATACGGCGCTGAGTGACAGGTGATTTGGTTTTATCTCACCTGGGAATGTTTCATATCCGGCACGGGGCCATTTCACAGCCTCTTTGTGTGGAGCGCTCGGCAGCATCACTGGGCAGAATCATGGCTGGGGGGGCTCAAGGGGTCCCCATGGCTCCCCAGCCATAGCAGAGCAGCAGAGGGTACCGTTGCCCTCTCCCATGGGCATCGCATCCTCTGTGATGGTCCTCAGGGCACCTTCCAGCCCACAGAGCCCCATGGAGCCAGGCTGCTTCCTCCCTTGGAGCTCAGAGATCCATCACCAGGATTCACCAGCTCCTTGGCCAAAACCCTTTGGTTTTGTGATGTTCTTGGGATTAGGAGTGATCAGGGCTCGGTGCGATGCTGCTGCTGGGCTTGCTCCTGCCCCATCCCTTGTGTACGTTGTTACGTACCTCATTCCTGCATGGAGTTTTTCATTTCCCTCCCATTGCCCTGCAACGAGTTCCCTTCTCCCCCGGATCACTCGATTACGACGCTTAATTGCGTTTGCCGAGTGGAGCTGGCCTGAGCTGTCAGCCTGGATTACAGGGAGCTCTCCACCGAGCAGGGCAGCCCCAGGGGAGCGCCTGTCTGTGGGCAGCTGGGCTGCGGGAGCGGAATCACAGCAAGCAGGAGATTCCCAGGAGATCTCCACCTTTCACTTCCCTGCTGCTTCCCCTCCGAATCTGCTGACATTTGGAAAAGGGGAATCGGTGCAATTTGCTTCTTTCAGCAAGTTCCCCTTCTCCCCTGTGTTGCTCCCAGCTCTGTATGGCTCTGCTGGGCTGCCAGTGGACCCAGCATGGTGAGGGCACTGCCTGGATGGGGGAAGAGGGATGTGAATGATCCCTGAGCCCACCACAGTAGGACTGCCCCGTGTCCATGACACCAAGCAGTGCCCCATGGCTCCAAGCGAGTGGAAGCAGAGCCAGCACAGCTCCTCATGCTCTCCATCAGGGAAGCACCGGATTCCACCCTCCCGTCAGTCACGGATGGGAACTGGTTTATTAAAAATGCATCAAGCCCGTTGTCGGTGGCGTTGCTCTGATAAGAGCATCGTCTCCCTCGACAGCCGCGCTCCTCGCGTCTGTGTTCCCCTCACTCAGCTCTGCCACGGCACCCGCATGGAGGGGGGGAAGGATCCCCGCACTCTCCATGTTCATTTACATCAGGCTGCTGTAGGCAAATGCATCGATGCTCTGGGAGGCATCAAAGCCGAGCTGGGACCTCCGGGAAGGCAGCACCACACTGGGGAAGAGATGGGCAAAGCCTGTCCAGCCTGGCTGTGGCACCAGGCTCTGCTCCAACCATCTCCTTCACCCCCAGGATCACTGGGTCCCTTCCCAAGGAGCAGGGCCCGATGACCTGCAGCGCCCAGGGAAGATTAATGGAGATGTATGGAGCGTACGAGCGGCTCCGTCCCTGCATGATGTATTCCAGCCCACAGCCATAAATCCGGTTATGGAGCAGAGACACGGCTGCCCTGGCGCGGCAGAGGTCAGCGGGGCAGGCGAGGGAGCAGTGCGGGGCCGAGATTGATCCATGGCCTCCCTGTCTCCCAGCATTTTCCCAATGGTGTTTGTTCAGGGGGCTCCAGCTCCCAGCAGGATTTATTAGGGTGAAGTGGGAAAGAAAGTGAAAGGAATGAAAAACGATCCCTCTTGGTTGGGAGCCCTTAGGAGAGGAATGGGGGGCTGTGGATGTGTTTGGGGGTGTCCCCAGCCCCATAGCCCTCTCCCCAGCCCACTGCCCACAGGGGATTGCTTACCCAAAGATGCTCCAGTTTGGATCATCAGAGGTTGGTCCCCATTTTGGCACTGGCCTGCGACAATGTGACATGGATGCTAAGGGTACCAAAACATCCTGTCCCTGTGGGATGCTGCTGGGCCCCACTCCAAAGCTCAGCAGAATGATGCAGGCATGAGGCTGTGAGACCCCAGGGATGCCTGGTGATAATGATTGACATCAATGGTGTTGCAGGAGAGAAATAAAAGCCTCATCACAGCCATCAGCTGAGAAAACTGCTCCTGACCCCCCAGCATCACCCCAGGGTGGCATCACAATGGGCTGTCCCCATCCCTGGGGCAGCAAGAAGGGAGCTGGAACTGGTACCAGGCACTGAGAGGATGCAGAGGGCACATGGGGACACCTGCAGTGGGGTGCAGGAGGGCTCAGCTGCCATTGCACCCCATGGAGGTGGGAATTGGGAGGAGATGGGAATGCCGGATGGAGCTGGGATATGGCAATCATGGGGGCTGTGTTGTGCATCACTGAGCTCTCCAAGCACTGCCGGTGTCATCCCCATCACAGGGCTTTGATCCCTACGGAAGAGCAAAGGCCTTTGTGCATCGGGATGCTTTGAAGTGGCCCAGAACGGAACAGGGGGCACAGGAGGGGGTGCTTGGCCCTTTCCTGTCGGCCCAGTCCCCCCCCCCCCAGCCCCACTTTCCTCTCCCTTTTCATTTCCTTGTTCCCAATTAGAAGCCATCTCCAGCTCACACAATAGAACCTGAGAGCTTCCCCAGAGAGCCCCAGCCAGGGCCATATCCCATAGGACATCCCATTGCCACACTGACCTGCTCCCTATAGCTCAGAACCCTCAGTATGGGGTCAGTGACTTCCCCGAGGGCCCCACAGCCGCTGCAGGTGACAGCAGCAGCCCCCTGCCCAGGCGGGCGGCAGCAATCAGCCGCATCCCCAATTCCCAGCCCATTTCATCTATTCCCTTCCAAAGGCAGCTCCTTTCCAGCCCCCGTGCTCTCCTCCTGGGTGGCCGAGCCCCGGGAGGGCGAGCGGAGCGCGCTGGGTTCGTGCGAGGCTGGGTTTTGTGTGGGAAAGCGGCGCATTGATCATTTCTGGGAATCCGAGTGTGTTTTTCCCTGGGAAGCATCCATTCCCCACAGCTGCTCAGTTGAGGAGTCACCGCGCGGCCGGGGTGAGCCAGCCTGAAAGCTCCCGCGCAGAGGAAGTCCGGGCCTTAGAAATTGATTCAGTGGGAGAAAGAGGGAGCGAGTGGGACAAAACCCCAGCATTAATTACAGCAGCTCCTGCGGGCGCTGCTTTATGGCGGCGAGAGCAGGATGTGGGCAATTGTCCTAACTGTGCTGATCAGACAGCACTTCATGTCTCGGAGCACCTTAAATGGGCTCTCTAAAGCTATTACAGATGCAGCGCCATAAAGAATTGACGAGAGGGAGCGGCAGCGCCGCAGCCCCGGGCTCCTGCCCAGCTCCTGCGGGCCCAGCGCAGCAGCAACAGGTTACTGGGAGCTGGGATTGATGCTCCATCCTGGATTCCCATCCCTGATGATCCATCCTGGATTCCCACCGCTGCTGATCCATCCTGGATTCCCACCCCTGCTGATCCATCCTGGATTCCCATCCCCGCTGATCCATCCTGGATTCCCATCCCTGCTGATTCATCCTGGATTTCCATCTCTGCTGATCCATCCTGGATTCCCATCCCTGCTGATCCAACCTCAGCTCCCTACCCTGACCCTGCTGGAGGGCTGGGGATGCCTGTACCTCTCCATGCAGTCCCATTGCTCCCATTGGGTCCCATCCCCTCTCTGAACTCCCTGTCTCTGCTCCAGACAGCCCCTCTTCCCCAAAAATAGCGCTGGCACTGACCTGGCATCACCAAGGGACGTGCCGGGTGCTTGTGGCAGCAGATGCCACACTGTGAGCAAACAGGAACTCACAATCAAGGCTATTAAATAGGGAAGCTCTGAGCCACGATGGGACCCCCAGACACCCACTCTGCAGCACTGGGCACTGCCATAGAAAAGGCATCCTTGTCCTGTGCTGCCTGGGGGGACACTGGATCAGTGCACCCAGGGGGACCCCCAGCCGTTGCCCTGGCTGCTGGCGTTGTGCATGGTGTGAGCAGCGGGAGCAGCCTGCCCCAGCCCTCTGACAGGGAATCGATTCCCCGAGCCGGGGAGGGAGGCACTGTCCAAACACATCAGGCTTTAAATGCCAGCTTCCCTAATGCGCTTCTACAGCCTCCTGTAATTGAGTCGCAGGGAAACTTCCGCCTTCCCCAGCAATGGCAGGGGATGGATTCAGCCCTCCCCAGCCTGACGCAGCCTCCCTGCCATTGCAGGGCCCTGTGGATCATGGATGCATCCCCTCCAAAGACCATCGTGGTCAACACCCCTATGGGGTGAGCCATGGCGGGGGTGCCATCAGCACACAGCCCCCAGGACCAATGTATATGTGCACCAAGAAGAGTCCCTGCCAATGCACAGCCACCCAACTCCATCTCCCCATGGTCCCATGGGAGCCGGCCTGGATCAACCCCCAGGAATGATAAATGAAGCTCCCAGAGGAGCAGTGCCATCTTGGAGCAGGATATTTTGGGGGTCTCCACAATCTCTCCTGGGGTCAGTGGGATGGCATTGAGATCCCAACACATTTTCTGTGGGACCATGAGCTCTGGTAGACCCCTGAGCCCTTGCAAGCCCCGCACAGGGTCCAGCACAGCCATAGGGCTGGAGCCACTGGGAGCTCCAGTGATGCTCAAGGTTAGCACCGGCAATTAAGGGCTGGGATTTGCATGCGGTAAATGACTCCAGCTAATTACAGTTTTAAAAGGAAAACGATGGGAGAGAGCTTTGCTTGCAAAATTGGGGCATTCCGAAGGAGAGGGCACTGCACTCTGCCCTGCAGGTCACCATCCTTAACCTGGCTGACCGAGCATCACCGCTGCACATCTGGGGACAGCACATCTGGGTGGCCATGGCAGAAGTGGCGATGGCCCCAGGGGCTGGAGTATCAATTCAGGGAGCCCAAAGGGGCACATGGTAACCCCCAGCACTAGGGGGTCCTTGTAGGGCCCCCCAGCCCCAGGACAAGGCACCCCAGACCCTGGTTCATAGGCAGAGCAGGGCAAACTCCGGATCAACCACCCCCCCAGCCCTTACACAATCCATAGGCACAAATGCCAGGGTGCTGAATTGATTCATTTAATTTTCCCTTCTCATTTGATCAAGAGCAGGGTGACATTTGGCAAAAGTTGCTGATGAGGGATTGAATGATTAATTGTCATGACAACCATTCCTGGTTAATGACAGGGATGAGATTGTGCCGGCATAAAGGCAGGAGAGTGGCCTTGAGTGCCGCGGTGCTAAATTACCAGGCATGTCACTGTTTGTGCTTTTGGTAAAACGTGGCCATGCGTTTCTAATGAGAGGTTAACTGTGTCCCCAAAGTAATTACAACTGATTGAAGAGGTAGTTAGTAATTAGAGGATTAACTGTAATGAGTCTCACCTGCAGCGGTTGCCATAGTTACAGTATTTTAGATGATCAGAGTTAAAATAGGACAGAGGACATGGCGCAGGGAGATGTGGCTCTGCCCCCCAGGTGCACCGGGGTGACGTGGGGGTCCCTGGGGTGCTTGGGTGCCCCATGGCACAGGGTGCCCCATGGCCTGACCCCCCTCTAAGGCCCAGGGATGGCCTGTGCATGGCCCTGGGATGCCCGGAGCAGAGCATCACCCGCCAGCCTACAGCATCCTGTGCTGTGCCATACCCAGGCATGGCACAGCCCCACACGGGCTGAGCAGCAGACAGGAGCCCCAGGGCTGGCTCTGACACTGCAGGAGGTGTCCAAGGGCAGGAAAGTCATCAAAAAACCTTAAATCCCCAAATTCCTGACAGCCCAGACTGGCTTTTCCAAGGAGCCAAAACTGGGAACCACAGGCAGGAGCAGGGACATCCCGGTAGTGATGGAGTGAGGATCACTGGCAGTGGCATCCTCCAGGATGCATCAAGGAGCTACCTCAACTTCCCAAACTGAATCTATTTCACTTCTACTTGCTCCCCTCCTTCCAGGGATGACAATTTACAGGACCATGTAAAACCCCCAAGTACAGTACCTTTAATTATTCCATCCATAAATGATAAGCACCATTCATTTCAGGGCTCTCATTACGAATTTATACCCCTGTTTAATGTGCTCACTAACATCAGACATCCCACAGCTCCCCGGGAAATATTGAACAATCCTTTCTGGAAGAGCCGAGCGGATACCACCGGAGCTATTTTGGACTTGGGAAGAGAGATGGGCAAAGGGGGGGGTGTTGGGTTCTAAAGTGAGGAGCAAACAGCCCACATGGGGAGGCCGAGGGGCTCTGGGCTGGGAACCAGGGGTGGATGGCTCCTGGGGCTCAAAGCTTTCCATCCCGATGCTTCCCAGGTGAAACGCTGCCACTTTTATTACTGGATATTGCAATGGTAGGAAATTAACTTCTTTTCTATACAAGTATAAAAATAGCGCTTCATATTCCTATCTATCTATTTATATAGACCCATCTATGGGAAGGCTTTTGCAAAGGCTTAACTGGATCAAAAAACCCAGGAAATCCCAAATATCCGCATTTCAGGACAAGCACATTGAGCTGGTTTGACCCAAACCAGTTTTCTGGGTTACTTACCAGTACAAATGTCCACAAGATCCCAGTGTCAAAGCAGTTCCCTTCCACGTGGGATCCTGGCTTTGATCCTGGGGGGCTCCTTCCTGGATGGGAAGCAGGACTGCAAACCCAGTGTGGGAAATCTGGTGATTTTTGTCCCCTTGGATACTCACAAGGGCTCCTGTGGTTGTGCTGTGCTCTGTGGTGTCAAGGATGTGCCAGGGCTGTGCCATGCAGTGCTGGGGCTCTGCCGGGTATCCCCTGCTGCTCCATCCCTCTCCATGCACAAGGACATGGATACTGCAGCTCAGACCTCTCATTTATCACCCCCCAGCAGCCCTTGGCTGGGGCATGTGGTCAGGCCAGCATCACCTGCGACTCCTGAGTAATTAAAGTGCTTAAGGAGCAGGGGCAGGCACCTGGGATGGGGCTCCAGTGGATTTCAGGGGGGCAAAGGGGCTGGGGACAGGGATGTACCCCAATGCCCCACCGTGCCACTGGGTGCCACACCAGCACCCTCATCCCCATCTCCATCCCTATGGTGCTGTGTGTGGGATGGGGATGGTGCTGCTCCTGCCAGCCGAGCTCCGTGCCGCACCGGAGGAGTCTCGGCTCATGCTCCTCTCGGAGCTTTCGCTCTGTTTCCATGGGTAAAACAGGAACACAGTGGGAAAACTCCGGCAGGCAGGAAGCCCCTCGCCTTGGCAGGCGGGATGGCTGCCCGCCAGCAGCGTTTTAATGCCATTACACCACAGATACAAGCTCTTAACCATTAAAGATGGCTTTTATGGATAATAAAATCTGTTATTACTGCTCGCCACAGTCACTGGAGCAGCACTCGGTGGTGCAGTGGGGTGCAGGGGACTGTCCCTGCATGCCCCATCCCACCAGTGAAGGTAATGCCCTGAGTCCTGAAGCCATAGGGACAAGAAAGGGGACATCATCAGACCCCAAAGCGTCACATCCAGCAGCCAAGCTGGTGTTTTCCAGCCACAGTGATAGGTCCCCATCATCCCAGCCTGGGAACCCCACTTGGCGCTGGGAGGGGGAACTGAGGTTTTAGATATATTTCAGATCTTAAATGTAGGGGCAGATATTACCTGCCAGGGCCCTTTAAAGAGGAATTAATAGTGGCTGTGGTAATTACCAATGAGGAGTAGCTTTCTGCATGAGATAAGCTCATAATAAGCTGTCATTGCCAGATGGCTTCAGAGTATTAACACCTAAGTTAACAAACACATATAATTGGGTGTCCCCTCCCCAGGGAGGCCTCGGTGCTGCTGCCATCCCTGTGGGATGCTGCTGAATGCAAGGCCTGATGGATGGGATGCTCCCCAGATGGGATGCTCGCTGGGTTCAGCGCTCATCAGACAGGATGCTTGCAGGATGGGATGCTCTCTGGACATGGGTTTTGGTGGGAGCTCACCCCCCTGAGCACCAGCACAACCGAGAGGGTCTCAATTCCATCAGCAACAGTTTCCATTGGAATTAAACATATAATTCAGGAGAGCCCTTCTGCTCATGTTGGGCTTTTTAAACGCTCTGTGCTTCCTCCCCCTCCTTTTTAATAAAGCCTAAACTGTGAAGCTAAACTACTTGACAGAGTTCTTTAAATATGTGCAAATATATATTTGCACTCCTCGTTTTCTTTCCCGGGGGCTCTTCCATTAGGTAATATTTGTTGCCAGCATTAATTTCATTAGATTTTCATGGCATTTTAATAGGAGCCCCAGTGTTTTTTTGCATACATTAGCATGCACAGGGAAGCACAGATCGACAAATTATAGTAAAGTAAAACCCGGTTTAGAGGCACTAAAGGGAACTTCTGTGTGTGAGGCTGGTGGGAAAGGGGGAGCTGTGCTTCCTGGCCGTGCCCTGTCCTGCCGTGGCATTCCAAGGGCTCACATCCCAACCGGGCACCGTGCACTTTGCCATTGGCAATTGGACGTGGTACCCAAGCACTTAATGAAGATGTTTCCAAGGGGATTGTCAGGCGAGTGCACGCCCGGAGCCTGATTGCAGCCGGGGACCCGAGTGGAAGAGCTCACAAATTAACCCCGTGTTGATTATGCAGACTTGATCTCCTGTTTATTTCTCATACATAAAGCATGAGCCGGGTTCAGCTCTCCCGTGCGCGCTTCCCAGGGCCGTATTTATTGTATGCAAATTGGGCTGGGAGGGGAAGTAATCAAGTGTTTATCAGACACTGGGTACGATCAGCCTGGGAATAACGGCTGGGGAAGGAGTTCCATAGGGATTGATGGTAGGATCAGCACCCTAAATCTGCCATCCTCAGGGTGGGTGCCACCCGCCCTGAAATCACAGCTCATCCAGTCCCGGGGGCAGGGACACCTTCCACTAGAGCAGGTTGCTCCTAGCCCTGGGGCACCATGCCCAAGCCTGGGATCTGCAGTGGCTTGAGGTGTATTTTAGTATCCATATGGATACTTTACTCTGTACAGGTGGATTTCACTGTGCCTGGGGGTGCTGCCCTCGCTGCCGTGCGGCTCCAATGGGTCCTGCAGCACCCAGGACCCCACAGAGAATGAAAAATGGGCTTTAAAGTTTTTAAACAAACCCAATCTGTGTGGTCCTGCCCGGCGGTGCCACTGCAGGGAAGGGCTGGGAAGGAACCTGTGATGGTGATAAATGCATCCAGGCTGATTCTTCCCTTTTTCTTTCTTCCCCACATCATTTTATGGGAAATACGTGTTGGAAATGAAATTGAGATGAAAATGAATAAATATTTCATGGAACACAATTACCGTGGCTCGGGACCCAGACAACTGCAGCAGATCCTGCTGCACGCAGCGTGCTACAGCGAACCCCTCGCTTGGCTTCTGATCTGCTTTTGTGCCCCCAGTGGGGAGGTGCCTGGGGTGAGATCATGGTGAGGACCATGGATCTGGGCAGCACCCAGCACCCCAAAGGGATGCTCAGGGTGCTGCTGTGCAGGATGGATTCACTGCAGGCAGACTGGCTTCATCGCCAGATCAACCTGAATCCAACTCTTTGCCATAGAAGTGAGAAAAAGGGGAAAAACCAGCAGGGGAACAGTGAGGAAGAGTTTGAATCCGATGCAAGGTGACTTCCTGCCTGCCCTTTCCCTGCCACTGCTGCTCCAGCTCCATGGGATGGTGACAAACGTCCCTGCTGGGGCCAGCAGCTCTGTTCCCGGGCACCGGGACATGGAGGTTTCCAGCCACTGATGGTCAATGGAGAACAAAAATGGCTTTTTCTGGGATCAGAGGATTTATGGGAAGCAATTTGGTGGCCAGAGGTGATTTTGATCGCTGGCAATGGGAGATGCTGGGCTGGGTCTGGGGAGGGCGCAATCACCAGCATCCCAGGGGTCCTTTTGGGATCTTCTGGCTCAGACAGGGTGACACGAGTTGGTGTCACCCATGGGTGCCCAAACATGGCTGTTGGCTCCATCCTCCCTCTCCCTTGCAACCCTCTGCACTGTCTCCCAAATCAGATCCCTTCCTCGCATGCTTCCCCATCCCCAGCCTTCAATCCAAAGGGAAATCATTTAATGCCACCCTTAATCCCTGGCAGGCTCCTCAAGCCAGGCCTTCCCTGTGCCCCCCATCACGGATGCGCTGGGGAGGATGCGGGGATCCTGGTGCTCAGACCCTGCCTCCGATGCTGGCACAGGCAGCAGCACGGCAGCACTGCTCCCGATGGCAGGAGGCAGGTGGGAATGCGGGGCTTTGAACAGGAATTACAGGGAAAACTCAACAAAATGGCCCAGGCGCGGCAGCTCCGTGTTCCCGGAGCAGGAATAAAACAGACGAGCAGACAGTGCTTTGCAAACAATTTAATTTGCCTGATGCTTTGATATAGATGAGGATGCGGCGAGGCGGGCGCGGGGAGATGAAACGCTCTGCTGGGTGCAGGGGGGGCTGCGCTGTGTGTGATGTGCCAGTGCACTGTGTGTGATGTGCCAGTGCACCGTGTGTGATGTGCCAGTGCACCGTGTGTGATGTGCCAGTGCACCGTGTGTGATGTGCTGGAGCAGTGTGTGATGTGTTGGTCCATGATGCGTGATGTGCTGGTCCATGGTGTGTGATGTGCTGGTCCATGGTGTGTGATGTGCTGGTGCATGATGTGTGATGTGCTGGTCCATGGTGTGTGATGTGCTGGTCCATGTTGTGTGATGTGTT
>JANHGB010065182.1:0-10004 GCA_026283785.1 Coracopsis vasa | reverse complement strand
AAATCTTGAGACCTGCCTGAAATTCCCATCTGCAGGGCCCCTGGACCAATCACTCAAAGACTTCATTGTGACAGGTCTGTCAGTCACCCAGTCCCAAGTGTCTCTGTCGTCTCTAGCCAGACCACGGTCTCATGTCTGCTGAGAGCTGGCTGTCCCTGCCTCACCCTGAATTAATGACCCTAGTGCAATGCATGTGTGCACATGCAGCACACTGAAACCCCACAGTTACAACTAAAGGACAAACTTGCGTTTTGTTTTTCTAACTTAAGCTCCCTAGTGCTTGCTGCAACCTTAAGCTAAACCAAAGCAACTCAAGTCATTGTTTCATTTTCATGTTTCCAAACACTGTTACTAGGACCATATTTTGGTGGTGTTTTTGTTTTGGTTGTGGTTTGATATTTTAAAACCCTGTTAAACCTTTCTCAGCTGTACCTGCATTAGGAGTGATGCAAGGCTTCCCAGGAAAGCAGTGGCTGACTCATCTGCCAAGGAACAAAGAACTTCCAGATGACATCTGATTTCTTTCAAGGTGACAAACATCCCAACAGGTCAAGATTTCCCCAAGCCACTGCAGAGCCCTCTTTCGCACTTACAAAAGCGTAATTCTGGGTTGCTAAAGGTGAAAACACAGAGACATCTCTCTCCACTTTGGCTGGCACATTCTTCGTTGAAAATACCAAAATACTGCAATTGGGGCATGAAAGTTACATTGCACTTATTGTTACTTTGATGGCAAAACCAATAAAACCTACACTTCTGGCTTGTCAAGGCTGGACCCTCTTCAGAGGATGTCCCAACATGTCACGTATTCCTGCATGTACAGACACAGTGCTTTTAGTTTCTGAAGGTACAAAAGTACTGTTCTTCTTTGTGCCTCAGAAATAATAACTTAGGATATAAAAGCAATTATTTTCTAACTAAACAGAGATGCAAATTATTGTAGCACTTTTTTTCAGTATGATAGAGCATTAATATTCAGTTTTTATAATCCTGGAAATTCTCAGATTGAATCCAGGTTAATAACAGTATCAGAACTATAAATTTATTGGCTCCAATTATATTCCTCAAATCATTTGGCTGTGTCAGTGAATTACAGTATAATTTCCTGCTGCTCTTCTTCAGCAGCACCTTAGATTGCCCTGTACAGTGTAGCTTTCAACAGTGATCAACTGTGGAAACTGAATTCTCTCTGATTGATTATAATCAATGGCAAATTATAGCATACAGAATCTTAAATTCTCATTGATATACATATTCATTTCTTTAATTTTTTCAAGTTCCTTCTTAATCAGAGTGAGCTATGGATGTTGGACTGAGAATGACAAAGCTAGCATTACTGTAGCTATTTTGTAAGCTACATGATTTAAGCTGGTGTGCTCAGTCCAGTTACTGCTGAACCCTGCTGGGCAATTTCAGAAGAAAGGACTGTAACTTGACAGATAGAGCTAAGCCCTGATGGCTCAAGGGCCTATCACTCAAGAAATGGAGCAGGCTGCCTGTTCTCTGGCAAGAGGACTTTTGGTGTAACTGCTGTTAATCCAGCAGACTGCAGGAATGCAGACAAAAAGAAGCTCTTGAAAGAAAAAAAATCTCCTTTTTGCATTCTTACATTTCTCAATGAAGAATGTATTTATTCTTTTTCCGTGCCTGGAATTCTATGCAACAGCACTGGCCGTATTGTGCTGTGACATCTTATAATAAGGCCAACCGGGGAATGTTTTTCAAAAGCATTTCACCCTCCCTCCCCTGAAGCTCTTTCATGCATCATACTCTCCTGAGTTTTAAGCCGGAAATTAGGTTGGAAGAGCAGTAAGCCAAGATAAAATCATTCGAGTATCATAAACATCCCCATACTGTGTTCTCTGTGAGTGAAATCACTCCTCCTGCTTAGCCTCCCCCCAGTTTTTATGTGGAGTCTAATGGTATCTGAGAGATAAAATCCCTTTGCTTTTTATTGGTAAGATTTCTTACCCCCTGCAGCAGAATCTGTCTTCCCTAGAGCCATCAGAAGTGGTCTTGAAAATCTCCTGTCTCCAGACCTGCTTTTGGAGACCCATTCTTGCAATGCCTTGCATCCTCGAGATGCTTGTCCTCAGTATCAGGCAGCATGCTATTGATACATCCTGAGTGTTAATGTGTTATTCATATTTCTCTGAGTTCATCAGTGTCTCAGCTTGTTATTCTCACTGTTCCCCAGAATAATAGAGCTTAGTGAGGCAATTTGTGCTCAGCTTCTGCAGCGTGTGCAAGTAACATACTCTATTCAAATATATTACAGAAAAAATAGCAACTATGTCTAATCACCTTTCCTCCAGAGAGATTTAAAGCACAATAACATTCTCTTTAACTGTACTCACTTAAATGTTTTTAAAATAATATTTTCTACTGTAGAATTGCCCAGATGCTCCCTTTAAAGGAGCACTTTTTCTTCCTCACTTTGGCTTTAGCTCCTGATAGAGACTCACTTGAGATCGTGTCTCACCAGTGTAAAGAAGGAATAATGCCTATAATGTCAGCATAGTCACAATGGAGTAAGGAAGAAGAGGAAAGCCCATAGCATTGTGTAATATACAAAGTTGCTTTTATCTACATCTTGCTGATATCATAGTGATGTTTGCTCATACACTGACATAGCTTTGTATTGGACTGAATTTTCACAGACAACAGGGGAAATTTCTGTACCAATATAATCTACACTACAAATTTAACCCTGTGTTGAGAGTTAATTTAAATTATCGAAGGATTATAAAGAAGTATTTTCTAAGGCAGGCTGCCCCAGCACTACCCAAATCAAACTCTTTAATTTTGTCAGATTTCAGTGCACAGAAGGAATGGAATTTTTTCCTGCTGTATTGTCTGTTCAGTGCAGTGTGCAGACCTGCATTCATTCTCTCATGCATGCATGAGATCAAGTATCATGAGGCATGAACAGAATAATAAATTAGATATTGTAAGTTCTTCAGTCTCCATCTTTCGCTAAGTAGAATACCAAGTACCAAAAAATGTGCATTAAAATGTATTATTTAGAGATATTCTTAAACTGTATGTAACAGGAAGCAAACAAATATTTAAAACAGTGTAACTTACAGACATCTGTCTGTATTATACATGATACATAGATCTTCCAGATACTTCTAGCTATGGCTTGTGAAAATATAATCCAAAATATTTTTATTTAAATTAGAGAACTTAGAGACCAAAATGCTTTGAATTCAGGGGAAAAACCAAACTATTTGTTTAAGTTAATATCTCCATTCAAAGAATTTAAGACTATATCTGGTAAACTAAATGACTAAACCCATACTATGTTTGCTTTATCTCATGGTTAATGCAATCTATTTCATGCTTATATTGCTTTGTGTAAAGAGTGCAATGGATTTAGGTGTGGTGCCCCCCAAAGCTGCTCTATCATTTCCTCCCTCAGCTGGACAGGGAAAAATAAATATAGTGAAAGTCTTGTGGATTGAAATCACTCACCAATTACCATCAAAGGCAAAACAGACTTGATGTGGGGAAAAACTATTCTTATTACCAGTCAGATCAGAGTTAGAAAATGACCACAGAAACTAAATCTTAAAACCACCTTGCCCCCACCTCTCCTTTCTTCCTGGGATCAATTTGACTCCCAATTTTCTCTACCTCCTCCCTCCTGAGCAGTGCAGGGGGACAGGGAATCAGGGAATGGGGGTTGTGGTCAGTTCATCACACTGATGCTCTTTCCTCCTCAGGGGCAGGACTCCTCTCACTCTTCCCCTGCTCCAGCATGGGTCCCTCCCGCAGAAGACAGTCCTCCATGAACTTCTTCAAGAAGTCCTTCCCACAGGCTGCAGTTCTTCACAGATTGATCCAGAGTGGGTCCCTTCCATGGGGTGCATCCTTTAGGAACAAGCTGCTCCAGCGTGGGTCTCTGCAGAGTCACAAGTCCTGCAACAAACCTGCTCCAGTGCAGGCTCCTCTCTCCACAGGGCCACAGCCTGCTCCAGTTTGGGTTGCCACAGGCATCCCCCTGTTCTGGTGTGGGGTTCTCCATGGTCTGCAGGTGGAATCTACTCCACCATGGACCTCCATGGGCTGCAGGGGGAATCTGCTTCACCATGGACCTCCATGGGCTGCAGGGGCTCAGCAGCCTCACCATGGTCTGCACCATGGGCTGCAGGGGAATCTCTGCTCTGGCACCTGGAACACCTCCTCCCCTCCTTCTGCACTGACCTTGGTGTCTGCAGGGATGTTGCTCTCTCAGATTCCCATTCCTCTCTCTGTCTGCAATTGCTCCAGCAAAGTAACTTTCCCCCTTCTTAACTGTGTTATCCCAGAGGTGCACCCACTATCACTGATGGGCTCGCCTTGGCCAGCGCAGGTCTATCTTGGCACTGGCTGGCATTGGCTCTATTGGACATGGGGAAAGCTTCTAGCAGCTTCTCACAGAAGCCACCCCGGTAGCTTTCCTCACTATCAAAACCTTGCCATGCAAACACAGTACAATTTCCCCAAAATTTTCATAATTTGCACGCAGGATAGAAGCACAGAGGGACTGCTTTCAGCGCACAGGCCCTGCACTGATTTTGCAGCTACTGTTCCTTGACACTATTCACGGTTCAAGTAAGTATTATAGTTTGGCATCTGCATGCTATCCTCCAAATCATTAAGCTATATGATGAACATAGGCAAGTTTGATTTTTAGGGTCTTCACGCATCTTTCCAGGTTTGCTATGCTACAACTCTGTTTAGATTTCTAATAGGAAGCATTTTGGAAAATGAAGTGGCTGATACTTTTCCTTGCACCCTCATATCTTACAGTCCTGTAAGTTGTTTCTGTGAGATCATCTTCACTGAGGAACCATCAGTGATACTCCAGACATGGAATAATAACAGAAGATCATCTACATCAACAGGCTGTTTTGTAATTTAAACATACTTTCAGATCAAATAATAGAATAGAATCATAGAATTGTTAAGTTTGGAAAGGACCCTAAGATCATCCAGTTCCAATCCCTCTGCCACGGACAGGGGATCCTCACACTAAACCACGTCACTCAAGGCTCTGTCCAACCTGGCCTTGAACACCGCCAGGGACGGAGCATTCACAACTTCCTTGGGCAACCCAGATCTTCCTTATATCTAGCCTGAACTTCCCCTAAGTCTGAATCCGTTAACCCTCGAATCAACCAGTTTCTTTCTGTGCATGAGGCTTGATCAAAATTTTAATAAAATGAGCTTGACTTAAATGCTATACCCAGGGTTCCTCATGATCTTGCTGCATTTCATGAGGCCAGAGAATCTCTTTCAGGTTTTCACTTGCAAGCCAGCTTATTATGTCAAAAGCGATAGCGCATGTGCTAACCTCAGCCTGCGTTTAAAATATGTACATGAGAAATGGATTTAGTGCTCCAGAGGTGAAATGTTAGCATTTGAAAGCAAACCAGAGGAGTAAAATCTGGTTTGATGTCTTCCAGTCTAACCATCAGAAATGGTTACCTTGGGATTTTTGAAAACATGATAATCCTTGCCCTGCTGCCTAATTTCATAGCGGTATATCAGAAAGAATATGCTCAGGGTGAAAACTATATAACTCTGACATTTACTTTGAGTATGAAATCCTGCAGAAAAAGAGCAATACACAGCCAAGATTTGTTACATTTAAAGCTTCCTTTCTTTTTCCACTGTTCCCTCTTCTTTTCAGGGGTTGACAGCTTAGCTCCGTGTAATTCCACTGTGAACCTCTGTACACAAGATGTAAAGCCAGGTTTACCTCACAAGCAGCAGAGAATTTTGGAAGGACATTCTCCAGGTCCACCAGAACATTTCTAGTGTACAAACCCAGGAATGGTTTTTATTTTTAAAGCCTGTCACCTAAAAAGATGTCTGTGACTCTTCAAATGCTGTAGGAATAATAATATAAATAACACAGTGCACTTGCTGTTGTGATGGCCTTATGGACTATACCTCCAAAAGTTACTTTGAGAAAGAAAACCATCAATGTGATGCATAAAAAGTAGGCAAACTTGTAAGATTTAATAAATAGGCAGACATGTAAATACAGATTTTCATGAAAAACAAGGACTGTGGATGTAAAAATGCATCTGCATATAAAATTCAGCAGTTCATTGCTTCTATGATTTACTCAGTGCTTGAAGAATTTGGATCAGGACCTGTCACGAGATAATTTTTCCTATCTCCTTGTATTACTGTATCAACATATGCAGGATTTCATAGAAATTAAACAAATACTCCTGTGGACAGAGTAAATAAAGTCCAGGAGAGATGTCTTCTTGCAGAAGGCTATCTCCAGACTTAGAAAAAAAAAAAAAAGTGCAAAATTTCTTATTGAAGTGATTTTCCCATTTTTTCAAAATGAAGTGCAGATAGAACCACTTGATGAAGAAAGGAAGAAATATGAGTTTCAACAAGAATATAAGACGATATTTGAGGAGGGCAACATGGCTGCTGAAAGGACTGGAAGGCACAATCTAGAGGAAGGGACTGAGGACTCTGAGTTTTCTGATTTGATGAAAAGGAGGCTGAGGGGTGGCCTCATTGATCTCTACATCTTCCTGAGGGGGGGATGTGGAGAAGGAGGTGCTGAGCTCTTCTCCCTGGGATACAGTGATAGGATGCATGGGAATGTGTCAAAGCTGCTTCAGGGGAGGTTCAAACTTGACAATAGGAAGCATTTCTTTACTGAGAGGGTTCCTGTAAGGTAACTTTGTTGGAGCTCTATTTTTTTGAACTTGTGGTGTGGAAAAACTAGTCAACCAGGTGCCCGTGAAATGCAGGTGCATGAGATGTAGATGCAGCAGGTCATGTTCTGCTTCTAAGTGTTTCAACTGCTTTGGGGTCACTGTTGTCTCTTCCCTTGCAGCAACTCCCAGAGGCCCCACTGCTTGTTTCTCTGCTGTATATCCCATGAGTTTTCATCTGAAAGATTTTGGCAAGTAACCTGCTCTACTGGGAAGCATAGCTACCCAAGACTAGACCACAGTGATTTTTTTATATAATTATATACCAAAACATGAAACATAATCTATAAGACTTTTGAAATGGATTGGTAGAGAAGGGAAAGAAAAAACAGAATCCAAAGTACAGTGACATTCCATAATGAAATGAAATTTCCCAAATGGGCTCCAGTTTTCAAAGCACAATGCAAGATTTGAAGATGATGTACTGTGCTTTGCTGTTTTCTGATTAACAACAATGTTTTCTCTTTGTTTTTATCCTGGCAAAAACCTAGTATTTTTTTTTTTGGTTATTGTTTTATTCCAGCCATTGTGTTTGTCTTTAGGAAATATATTCTTTAAAAGCAAATAAAAGCTGCATTGCTATAATCATAGATGTCTAAAAAAATCAATCAGAAGATAATTATAATAATAAAAGCTCTTTCAGATTCAACAAGTTACAACTGGTAGGGTAGTCATTGTTTCTGGAAAAAATAAGGGCGTCTTTTCTCCCTCTCAGATGAGCAATCTGATTTGGAAAGGTTCTACTATCTATCTTTATTCAAGTCACAGAATGCAAATGAATTCAGTTTAATATAACTAACAGGTATTCTAAGGAAAGAAAGAAATGATACTTGTTCTTGGTCAACCCAAACTGCTTAGGTTTAAGGGATTGAGAACACATTTGAACTGTGCTATCTTTTTACACTGCAAGTTATTTCTGGTAGGCTTACCCTGACAGCGCAGTCTTGCTGTGGTAAAGAGTAGAATTTTATTTTGATTAAAATGTGACAAAACCCTAGAATTTTAATTTTGGAAAAATATTAATGAAGTGAGGGTACTGTGAAATTTTGATGGTGCCCAGACTTGTCAGGTTGTTCTACATGGTCTTTCAATAAGATGGATTCCTGCGCCTAAGGGACTTAGATGCTAAAGATGTGAAAGTGAAGATGTCTGCCACAGAAGCTTATAGGCCAGGGCCACAAACAGGCACAGCTGTTCCATAGCATAATGATCTTAGATGTTCCCATAACAACATATAAAGAAAATATCCTCTATTACCTGATTCAACTTTGTCTGCCACAGAATATTAGATTGGATCAATGTGCTTCTCTACATTTTAGCGTGATATTGTGTTTTAGATTTATATTGTGCTGGGAAATGTCCATAATATCAAAGGAGTCTTCATGCTGTCTTCATCTTCAGTGAATTATGCTTTCCTTTCTAAGGAATACTGAAATATTATTCTACGTGTTACTATTCTTTGGTAGCATATTACTACCTGCATATTACGGAGATGAACCATATTACAGATGAACTGTGTTAAGAACTACTGAAACATAGAACAAATGATTCCTTGACCTTCAGAATTAACGGTCTTGTTACTAATAAACAGTGTTTCCTTTCATGTTTGAGTTCCCATATGCATTCTTCGATGACTAGAAAAAAGTATACTTAGTCTGCAGACTCTTTTTACTGAAGGCTTTATTAGGATACCTCTTCTAGCCTTGTTGGTACAAAATTAATGCAAAATTACTAGCTTTGAGAAACAGCCCACTGTCAAATTTGGCTGAAACTGAGGAGCTTCTTCCAACTTTCTTGATAGGAGATCAATTTATACCCAGAAAGCACAGCATCTATAGGCCTCTTTACTTAGGAAACAAGGATATCACAGCTACCTGTGGCAAGGCAGCTTGAAACAATGACAGAAGACAGCAAATGCCTTTGGCAGGTGAGGGTGCTTAGTAATACAACCTTGAAGAACTCGTGAGAGAATAAGATTATTATAAGCATGTGAGCACTGCCTCCTCTAGAAAGCTGTCATGAGAATTATGGAGGAATTTGGAGGATAATGAGGTTCTGGAGGTGTTTGTAGGACAACTGTAGTTTAAACAGAGGGGCAAACAAAATCAAGGCAGTAATGGTGATTACTTAAAATGACATACCAAAAATAAACCAGCCTTAGATATCAGCATGTAGACCCTAAATTTGGTCTATTTTTTTGTGAGTGTTTTAATTCACATTGCATACAAACTGAGAGACAAGTACTGCTGCGGCAAAATTATTAGTGGTTGTCTTAAAATTAATGATGGCTACTGTTCTCCGCTGAATCAATTAATCTTTCAAAAGGCCTAACTAAAAAGGAAACATTTGGATGGTTCCAATACAAAATACAAAACCACACAGGCTTTTCTGAACAAATCCTTTGCTTTCAGCCATCACATATAGCTCCTTTACATTTTAATTTTGCAAAATACTGCAAACCAAGCACAAGTAACTTACTTAAAGCACTGACAGCACTTTTTGCATTGTTCAACCTCTAACCTTAATATACAAGATATACAAGATGACATGATTCTGAAAAAAACCTTCAGCATTTATGACTTCTAGAAGTTCCCAAAGACTGCAGTGGATGTTCAAAGCCTCAGGGTCAGGGAGCAAGTGAATTCAGTAAGAATGAGAGTAAGAAAAAAAAATTAAAAGAATCGTAAGAAAAAAGTTGGAAGTGATAATAAGCATAAGAACAGTAAAGACAGCAATACTTTTTTCACCCTTTTTCACCTTCTGTAGCTGAGAATTAATCCCAAATCAGTATTTCTGTTTAATGTATTGGAAAGTCTTTGATCAGTGCAATTAAATTAAGGGACTTAAGAACTGCTCTTAAATTATAAACATTATTTTATCTAGCTACTATGTAAGTAGTAGAAGACTATTTCAGGGAAAGGCTAAACTTGGCTCTTTTATGTAATGGGTGTCTAATATTTTTCTATGGAGGGAAGGCATATGGCAATAAATGATTTTGTTTTAATCACAATACTTTCTCTTCACTACTGCTTATAATTTTTCCTTGCTGCTTTATTGTTTTAAAATCTTCCACTTCCCAGAAGTAGAATAGATGGACTCCAGATGTTTTGCAAAGCTGAAGACTACTCTGCTGTCATTTTATAGTCCACAGTAGTTTTATCATTCACTGTGCTAGGAAAAGGATCAGTCCCTCTATGTGAGAACCACTTTATTTTAAAGCAGATCTTTAAAAAATAAATTAGAAAAAACACTTCACAACCTCAAAAC
>JANHGB010065179.1:0-15998 GCA_026283785.1 Coracopsis vasa | reverse complement strand
CTGAACTATTTCAGGCTAGCAAAAGAGAACGAGGTTCAGGAGAAGGAAAATGCCAAAACAGTCTGTCAAAATGAATATGCTACTTGTCAAACTGGCAGTAGTCAACATTTTTTTTTTGAGTTCTTGTGGTTCCCTCTCATCAGGAATCTGAAATAGCTGCACAGAGTTGCTAGTTACTGCAGTGCTTCTGAACCTTGAATCTCTCCCTTTCCAGCTCTCTCCATCAACTCTATTTGGGCACATTTATGACACATCTTTGCCACCTCTCTCGCTATGTGACCTTATGCTCCAGATACAGCTGTTTAGGGTAGGATCTTCTATCACATGTACATATTGGGGATCCTGGAATGGCATTGTACTGCAGTCAGTGCAAGACTCTCACTAGAAGAAATAGTCCTTTGCTAAAGCACTGTACCTGGCCTGCTCCCACCTTGGCATGCAAACCAACATGACTTCACAAACTTTCTTTGTCCTCGCAGAGCCCTCACTGTGGCAAATCTTAGGCCCTTAATTTTGGACTACAGAAGTAGCCCCCACCATGTGAAGGCAATAAAGATTGGGAACCACTGGTAGAGTTATTCCTTTAACATGGCATACTAGAGTACAACTACTGTATTTTAGTACTTGTCATAGAGCAGAAGCAGCGAAAAACACAGCCATGCTGGTAATGTTGAAAGCAAGTGTAAGTTGCTTTTTAGATCTCCATGGTGAACCCAGCTTTTGCTATTCAGAAAAAGCTCTAAGCCAAAGAATCTGACCAAGAGCTGCCTCATTCACTGTCAGGATTAACACAGCAGCATGGAGCAGCCAGAGCTTCTGCCTGATGCTATACCAGCTAGCTTCAGCTGACTCTAACTCTGGAAGACAAACTTTCCCTCAATCTTTGTACTCCTGATACATTGCGTCCACTGTCATCATCTGCTGCTAACTCAACTACTCTGGCCCAGCAGCATGTCACTCAGCAACCACAATCCACTGCATTTGCTGTGTGGGAAGACCACAAACTGGGTCATCAAATATTAAGACTAGGCATTTCAGTGCCATCTGAGAGGACTATTTTACTCCAGGCCTCAGTTTAGAAACCTGTAGTCAATTACCAAGGACCCAGGCTAGCCTCATAAAATTGTTCTTCAGCCTAGATCTTCAGTCTTTACAAATCACTGGTGCTCCTGTTCTGCTTCCTTCCTTTTTTTGTAAACTTCATTTTAAAGCCATACTACATAAATGTTTCATTGTCACATAATGAGCAATGTGCTATTTCTGTTACTGCACTTTATTGCGAAAACACTCAAAACCCAAAATTATGTTTGAACTGGAACTTGACTGTCCTTACTCTCAAAGCATTGCACTGTTTTTTTGATCAGGTAAATCATGGCAATCTCCCAGAACAATTCCCTGGCACAATTTATGAACTAATATGAGCTGGGAATCGTTCCCAGAGGCAGTATACATGGACCCACTGTGGTTTGGAAGTGGGTTTTAATAGGGAGGACCGGTCATTCGACACACTTGGGCTTGGAGCCAGAGGGTGCCTCTGCGCACGTATGATTTACTAATACAGACATGGCTAAGGAGCCTGGCAAAAAAGTGCTTCATCCAATGCCTTAATCTCACCTGTTTATCTTAGTGCAACACTTCTGTCATATGCAACAGCCTATTCCAAATGACACTTCTCTACATACATAGCATAAAACTGTCCACTTGAAAATTCCACTAAGTTTCTATCCATTTCAGTGACTGTGGGACTAGGTATACAACCTCTCTGTTTACTTTACTATCCTGCACTCTGCAAGACAATTAATCAGCACTAAGGGTTTCAGTGTGGATATCTGTGTGTAATACCAGGTTCTGATTTGCACCAACATTAAGAACTGCAGGCAAAAATTGTTCACCGTTTTATTTTGCTCTCCCTTCACACTGAGTAAACACAATCAGGATGTGAAAAAGGATCAAGTAGGGCTTCCCTCTGAATGCCATTTCAGAGTAGGTACAACATAGCCATCAGGACAGGCTTGAGTTCCTAATCCCTTCAGCTTCTCTTGTAGCCTTTAGCATCCTCCTTGTTGAGCTTGATGTTGGTGGCACTCATGTTGCACAGCTGTAACAAAAGGAAGAGAACAAAGCTCCAAATCCAACCCTATACTCCAAATGTTTTTATTTAAATGTTACTTCCAGAAGGAAGTCTGAGTCTCTTTTGTAATGCTCTTTCATCCAAATATGCCTAAGTTCATCCATCTAGTCATATGCATTTCTTTTTATATATGAAACTGCAACAGTTCTAAGAAACTGCTATAGTAAAAGAAATAGAACAGGAATACTATTGTCATTTTTTTAACATTTTCTTTTAGAAGGCAACTTTAGCTTTTTTCAAATGTCTGGTAAAATGTCTGATGAACACTATAGAAGCCTGTCAAAAATCTCTATTTCTCTACCTTTTTCTCTGCTCCCTGGCCAGTTTTTCAACCAAGATACACACTGGATCATACAAATATATAAGAAGCTTCCAGTGAGCGCTTTTACCTCGGTCTACTTCTGTAGAGGAGAGGTTTCTGCAGTATGCATGAGTCATATCTTGCTTTTATCATGAGGGACCTATATCAGCATAAAAAGGAAAGACCTTACTTGACATTGGTGATTGCTATAACAGAAAAAAAAAGGAAAGCTAGAAAGCTTCTTTCCTTGAAAAAAAAACAACTCACTCCACAACAAATTCACAAGCCCAAGCCATTGCACACATTGGACAAATATTAAAAGAAGAGCAAATAAAATAAAAACATGTTCTTTTTTCTTAGGATACCTCTAACAGAAGAGTGATTAAGGAAAAAGTTTGAAGGGTGGATGTTAGAATGAGCTATGGAAATGCAGAGTCCCTGAATACATGAAAATATACACAAAAAATATAGCAACGTCATTCAAATGTGTTGCAAGTTCTTTAGGAGAGTTTCCTTAGTCTTTTGTCTATGGATGAAAATCTACAACTGCAAATAACACCTTGACTGCATAACGAGTAGGGTATACATCCTGTGTGTGTGTGCGCCATCCCAGATATCCTCATATCAGACGCAGAGACGTAAAATGAATGAGAAAAATGTTCCAGTTCATGAAATATTGCAGACATCGAAGGAATATGTGTGGGTGTCAGAAAGTTCCAAGAAAGGAGGCACACTCAAAGTCTAAAATCTGAAACTCATTTCAGCAGTTTGAGACCTCTTAGCTTTCCTGAACTGTTACTCAAAACCTGTTCTCCTGATGCAAAATAGGATAGGTCATATGATGGAAACCACCTGATATTTTTCCAAGCACTTTGGAAAATAACATAGAAATATGACTCAAGTGAATCATAAGATAGTTATCAATTACTTGAATATCAGAGGACTGAGTTGTTAAAAAGTACAGAAAAGGAACAGAAAAGATTTTGAGAAGTGTTGGGCTCAGAAAATACAGACTGAGAGGGAAAAATAGTAATGACGAAAAAATCCATATACCCGCACTGGGGGACATGGTCTAGGGTGAGGCAACCCTGCATATGGCAAGGGGGGTTGAAGCTAGATGATCTCAAGGTCCTTTCCAACCCTAACCATTCTATGATATGATTTCATGTCTCACTCTCTAGAAGTAGAAAGAATGCCCCATAGGTCCTCCTTTGAATAAGCATCTATTTTAGGGGTGCTATCAAGGGCTACATTACACAAGGTCACCATTAATTTTCAGGAATATTATACGCCTGTGTCCCCTGACTCAGGGTCCTGCATAGTATAAATGATTATGTTTGTGCCCTAAAGCTATGAAATAAAGGATGTTGTATGGCCACCATACTAGACACAGAAGGTGACAAAGGAGACAGAGAAACAGCTACCTGCATCTCTATAAAGAGAAACAAGTGCATTAAGCCATTCTGTGCTATCTTCCAAAGCTCAGCGACAATGTACTTTTTAAAGACACTAGATGAGTGTTTCCAAAACCACTGTCAGCCCATCATCAGATGACAGGCTAATCTCTAAGCTGCCATTGATAGAAGAGCTCACATTGCAGAACCAGTGTCAGATTCTGTAGTTGTAAACTGAATATATTTCTTGATTTTAAAAAGCCACTTACTCTGAACCCTTCAAAGTTAAAATAATTCCAAAAGGAAAGTGTGCTAATGGATACCCAAAATGCTGCCAAACCCTTCAAGTATTTATACTCGGAATATTGGCCAAGAGAGGAGGAAGATCATTGTCACTGATTTCAGACACATTGTTTTTTATTTAGGCTTACAGTTTTGAATGTCTTACCCTCTTTGACCTCTATTTTTTCCAACATTTCATGATCATGGATTTGAGCAAATCCACTTCTAAAAAGTCCAGGGCCATTTATGCAATGGCTTCCCAGATGAAACTACTGCTACCTCTACAAAGCACGTAACATGCAGACACGCACTCGTTGGGAGAGACTAGCCTCCCTGTCTTCCCTGTCACATCATATCATAGAAAGCTATCTTGATGTGACATAGAGAACTTAAAATGACAACTAATTCCATTTAGAAATAACTCTATTATTCATCATGCATTTTCTGTGATTTTGTTCTTTTGTTTTTAATACTAAGGATAGTTGTGTAAATATTGGGCGGCTTGTTTCTTTAATATTTTTTCCTTGGCAGTTTATCCTTAACCTATTGCTGTAACTAAAGTTATCAATTAATTTACTGAATTAATTTAGCCTTTTTCTTAACAAAAATGTATTTTGGGGAACATGTTATTCAGGAAGATTTTCTAATATTTGCCTTTTATAATTTTCTGCACAGTTCACTGTAAGATTTTAGACTTAAAATGTTAATAATACTAAAAGATTTTATCTCAAACATAGGGTCACGAGATACATTTTTTTCCTATCCAACAGGATGGAAGCAGTTAAGTTCTCAAACTGTTGACTTCTAAGAGAAGTACTAAGGAATAGGAGAAAATGAAATTATAAAAAAAACCTAAATTCTTATCATTAAAAGAACAAAGGCAGGAGAAAATAAAAGGAATAGCATGATGTGCGGGAGAATCTCTAGAGACAAACTTTTCTTTTCTGATGTCCCAGTCTTGTCTCCCACTGATCTTAGTCAGCAGGCTTTGACTCACTCTAAAAGTTTCTAAAACAGTTGCACTTGAAATCCTTCCTATTCACCATGTAAACTTTACTTTGACCTTTGTACTTTAGATCACCTTAGAACTGGTTTAGCACATTCAACGTCCTTGTCACAGGTCTGCTGCCAGGGTAGTCAGCTTTCTCAGAGTGGAATAGATGACATTTTTAACCAAAATATCAAAAAAAAAAAATAGGAATATCCTCTCCACGTTTTGATCCATTATGTTTAGTTTTGTATTCATTTCCATTTCCAAAGAATGAGACAAAACCACCACGCTCAGGTTGTAAGGAGGAGAAATAATCACAGTACCAATGAAAACATCTTGTTACAGCATTGTCACAACAGCTCTTTTTCACCAAGATCCCCCCAGTCTCCTTTATCTTTCATTGGGTACTACTTCTGCTAAAATTCATTCAGTGGGGGCACAAAAATAGAAATCTTTATCATCAAGCCATATTACTTATCAATAATAAAAATAATAATGCAAAATTCTATTGCAAGCAGATTTATGTTTTGCTTTTCTAGCTTCAATTTTTTTCATTTCTTGATTTAATTTGTCTTAAGGAGAAAAAAACTGGTTTTCCTACAGTTCCAGAAACAATGTGTCAAGTAATCTTTTTCACACTTATGCAAACATTTTATTATTATAAACATCCTTTCATTTCAAATTCATTTACTATGAAAACTTTATTAGTAGCTCTTTGTCATGAACTGTACTATTTCTCAAATGCAACACTTTCCTATTAGAAACTGCATTAGCCATAGAAAGTTGCTGTGTTTTTTTATATTGTTGTAATAGTGGGTTTTTTTACTCTAAAATTGTAGTCTAGAGAGTGGGATTATATTTTGCTGTAATGACAATAAATTTTTAAATAGTTAATGCTTGTGAAGAGCTCCACGTTTTCACAGAGAATAACACTAGAAAGTAGGCATAGATCCTTTCATTTTCAGTGCTAGTAATGAAGAATAAAATATGATAGTGAAATAGCAATCTGTTTACTTCTATGTCAATCATTTTAACAAAAAAAAAACACAAACAAAAACAAAACAAAAATGTCAGGAGGGGGAAGTTCACAGATAGCTCTTAGAAATCTCACCTCTAATGAAGCCAATGAAAAGGTCAAGATACTACTGTAAGCACCTAGCCGCCTCCCATGCTTAGCTACTGTGCTCAGAACATCTTGCTGCAACAGTTACCTGTTGCCTATACAAAAGCAGCAACATCATGTTTCTAAAAAGAATATGCAATACAAAATAAATCTGATACAATTTATTACTGTAAGGACAACCTATTTATATACAGAATTTCATAAATTTTAATGTGGAGTCTTGTTTCATGAATTCACGTGGTAACTTAAAAAGTAAAAAGTAGAAATTATATCCACTTTGCAAAAAAGTAATGTGAGACTTTCCCTTAGAAATTAAAGCTCCTCCCATTCTCCCTCTACTAAATTCATAATTTTAAGAAAATGCCACCCCATAGGTACAAAAATTCATAAATATACACATGCATCAAATTTCCACTGATGAAAATGAAATTTCAAATCTTCGAAGGCAGGATTTAGCCCAGAGTACTCAGTGTGTGACAGCCCATTTATTCTCATAGCAATGAACTGATGAAGGAGAAAGTCTGTTAATGTGACACAGAGAGCTTTAAAAGCAGAAATGGGAATTCAGGAAGTTGCTCACAAAGTCAATTGCTTTTTTAAAGATGTCTCTGCATTTCATGTTTATGCTCAGAATGGTGGTCCCTGCTTCCTCCAGTCTCCAGTAAGAGCTGATTTGTCCTTCAGCTACAATTGCAGATGTTGGAGGACCTGTTCTGAGACTGTTAAACAGTTGAACGCACAAGGAGGTCAAAAAGAAAAATTATCATCCAGAAGAGAAATAGAGAAGCTGTGGATAGAGGAAAAGCTAAGAGACCAGGAAAGCATCAACTGCCCAGAGCCATAACAAATGATAAATTGAAGAGAAATAGCTTCACTAGCACCTTCTATGTTTCTTCAAAATTTTATGTTAAATTAGATTTGTTAATATGTTGTCCATTCTGAATTATTAATTATGGAGTCTTTCATCTTTAAAATAAAATGTAGTGCTTTTGCAAAGTGCCACGCTACCTCAATTTTGGAGATGAAAGCTTTCTGTTCTTCCAAGAATATTAAGAGAAAGTTTCCAACCATTATCACAACAAAAGAGACACTCAAAAATCCTTTGCATCTTGTTTCATTTCTTCTATTTCCTTGTCCATGCATGCACAAAGACATTTGTTCTTTCTTCTCTGAAGTCACTTATTCAAAGTGAACATGAGAAACCAGACTGGAACAGAATGCCTCAACAGAGTTTAATGGAATCTCCTTTAGGACCAGCCCATATGTGAAAAGAATGCAAATTGTTTATTGTTTTCACTATGACACATATTTAGTAACCTCTGAAAAAAGACTGAACAGTTGCTATCCACTTTCTAGAAAGGCTATTGCTTACTGCGTAATGGAGCAACCCTAAGATGTTCTCTGATGTCTTGTCATTTGAGATTAACGTTTCATTGTAGGGAAAACAACTTAATATCTAGGGGAAAGAAACCATGGATAATAGTTCAACTTTTTTTGATAGAATCTATAAAAGCAAGTTTGAAGCATGAGTCAAATACAGTCCATGCCTCCCAGTTGGACAGAGTACCAGCATTGCTTCCCAAGTGATGTCATGTTAAATAATTTCCTCAAACCAGCGCCTTAAGAATAGTGCTGTCTATACAGACAAGATCTGCTCAGGCGTTATCTGTACAGCACAGAACAGGTGCGACCGCCTGGATTAGCTAATCAGATGAAACAGCATATAAAAGAGATATTTGTGATATTTATTTGATTTAAAAACTTGAATTCAGCAATGGCTAAACTCTTACACAACTACTCCAAGTTGCAAGCGATGCTGTCTTTCCTGCAATTTTAAAAGCATGTAACTATGATAAACTAGTCAACATGGCCAAAGAATACAGTCCTCAGTGTAACTGCAACATAGATGTCTCTCCAGAATGTTGGTCATAGACTGAGCCTTACTCTGACATTCTGCGGCTCACTGGCAAAATTAAGCTCTGGACTAAAATGAAGATGGAAAAGAAAATTCAAAGCAGATGCAGTAGAAAAGAAAGAGAACAGGAGGGGAAGAGGAGAGGAAGAAAGTGTCCAGAAATTTCTGTTTCTTTTTCTTGTTAGCAACAAGGACATACAATACTCTGGAGGAGTAACATGTACTTTGGTGATAAATTGACAGGGGATAATGAAGGAAATGGGGAGGGTTGTATAACTAAAAAAAAAATCACAGTTCAGTTTTCTTACAAAAAAATTGAACAATTTTCATGACTAAAACATGCACACCTTCCTCTTTCTCTGGTGACAAATCAAACTTTTTAGCAAGACAGTTATAAGAGTTAATATTTACATTATATATTATATATAATATATAATAATATGTAATATATAATAATATGTAATATATATTTTTTTCTTTCTTTCTTTCTGAAGATCTTCCTGTTACTGAAAAGTCTCAGGTTTTTGGGTCAGAAAAAAAAGCTTTAATTAAACAGAATGTACCATTAATTAGTTTTCATGCAAGACAGTAAGATAGAGTGGAAAAACAAGCTACTACTAAAAGAATGCTGCTGAGAAGCTATGGAACTTCCTAAAGAAGAAGTGTCTGTAGTTTCCAAAACACAATCACAGCTGACAGAAATTCTCACCTCTATTTACCAGAGACTAAGGACTGTGAAAGCACAGGAGATGGTTTAATGTCTTGTCTTTCAAAGTGATCTCTTCAGATTTAGGATGAGCAGAAATGCTGAACTGATGTGAGGACATTTTCACTATCACTACTCAACGATTTATACGGTGTTCTGTAGGGAGCTAGCTGATTTCTGTCTCTCTTGTGCCCAGCCTAGCATTTAAAAAAAACCAACAAAACAGACGATGAGAAAAGAAGTCATAGACAATAAAATCAATCCACTCTGAAAAGACAACTAAAGCATTTCATGACAATGCTTAAATACCTGCACAATTGTTGGGGCATGCATGCAGAGGTAATCATAAAGACTACAGTGTGCAGCCTTAAATTCTGAAAGCCCACTGAAAAAGGTGAGTGGTAGGCTTATCAGGAAGAAAGGGGAATCAAGAAGTTGCCAAAGTGTTTTATGAAGGAAATAAGCTAGAAAACATCAGAAATGTGACACAAACAAGAGCTGTCAGGATGATACTGGGAGCCAAAGAGACAGTATCACTCTCTAAGGAATCCGGGTGTTTTTTATGTAATACTACAAAAACAAATGCTATCTCCTACATGTGAGGCACTGTTGAGATATTTAATGTTAATCCTAGCTCTAGCAGTAGTACTGAAAATATCCCCATCTGGAGGAATTTTAGCCTAATTGTCAAGACTGGACATTCAAGAACATCTTAATTCTTCAGTGATATCTTCGGAAGCCAAAAAATATAAAGACAGAGAAAGTAAACGAAACAAAATGTTGCCTGTTTTAGTTTTATTTCTGTAAAGACTTAAGAATATCTAGTCATGCTGCCAATTATACCTATAAAATTAATGAAAGCAATGCAGAAGGCCTGGTACCTTTTCCTTGTCTTTGTCTCCCTCTCCCTACCATTTTAGTTATTAGATTTATTTTTTAATTTAAATATGTTCTGGACTTGACACCAAAAGTTTCATGCGACACGAAAACATGGGTTAGAGCTTTAGAGTTCTGCCCAGTATGCGTAATTCAGTAGAGTACTAAGGTAGCATGAACAATTAGAGAATACCATGCATTAGAAATACTCGCCCTTTAACATTCATTGCATTTTTTTTTTTGCTTGCTTAACTTTCCAATATCGCTTTCCAGGGAAAAGGCCTTTACAGCTTAGTCAGGTTTTCTCCTTAAGTCTTGAGGGGAGAAGGTGCTGGTGTTCTGCTGGACAGAGAAGCTGTCTATGAGCCAGCAAAGTGCCCTTACGGTCAAGAAAGCCAATGGTATGCTGGGCTGCATTAGGAAGAGCATTGCCAGCAGGTTGAAGGAGGTAGTTCTCCCTCTCTACTCAGCTCTGATGAGACTCACCTGGAATACTGTGTCCAGTTCTGGGCTCCTCAGTACAAGAGAGACATGGAGCTGCTGAAGCAAGACCAGTGAAGGGTTAGTAGAATGATTAATTCCAGAGCATCTGAACCTTGCTTTCATGTGAGCAAGGGCTGAGGGAGCTGGGCCTGTTCAGCTAAGAGAAGCGAAGGATCAGCGAAGATCTGATAAATGCATATAAGAAGGGAGGGTGTCAAAAGGATGGGCCCAGACTCTTCTTGGTGATGTCAGTCAATAAAAGAAAGGCAATAGGCATAAACTAAAACATAGCAAGTTCCTCCTGAACACGAGGAAGAACTTCTTTACTGTAATGGTGACTGAGCATTGGAATAATGCTGTGAAGTCTCTTTCCTTGGAGATATTCAAGATCCATTTAGACACAATCCTGAGTAACGTGCTCTAGGTGACCCTGCTTGAGCACAGAGGTTAGACTAGATGACTTCCAGTGGTTCGTTCTAACCTCAGCCATTCTGTGATTCTGTGAAATCTTAAAGCCTACGTGTATATACGATTAATTTTAATTTTCCTTTCCCCTCACTTATTGTCTTTGTCTCTTGAAGCAGTGCTCAGCTGGTATTCCAGCAAAAGCTTCCTCTAGCTTTTTATCTCCTCAAGCACAGCACCACATGAAGCTCAGCAGTACTCTCTGTTGAAGCCACAGGACACTCTTGCATCTTAATTTCTTCTGAAACAGTCAAGACCATCAGCCTGCTAATGAAAGAAAATTAAAGAATATGGGGCTATTTTCTCACAAAGATCCTACAAGTAAACAAAGTATTATGTATCAGGTGAATTCACACACTGCAGTTTCCCACCTGCACTCTGAACTACAGTGGTTCAGCTGCATTCATCTCTGGGGCCACCAACAAAACTAGGATGTGGAGCTGCTGGAACACATCCAGAGGAGGGCCACAAAGATGATCAGAGTCCTGGAGCACCTCTCCTGGGAAAGACAGGCTGAGAGAGCTGGGCTTGTTCAGCCTGGAGTAAAGAAGGCTCCAGGGAGACTTTCAGTACCTAAAGGGGCCTGCAAAAAATCTGGAGAGGAACTCTTAATAAGAGCAGTGTGTTTGTGGAAGTATTCAGGGCCAGGATGGTCAGGCCTTGGAGCAACCTCATCTTGTGGAAGGTATCACTGCTTGTGGCAGGGGGGTGGGCACCAGATGATCAACCCAACCCATTCTATGATTCCATGATTCAGATCTCAGTCTATCAGAGAAGTAATTCCTCCTGCAGTTCTTATCTACACTCAATCTGAATTTAGGAATAAAGAGAAAATAAAAATGTGCTAAACAAAAATGGATGAAATTTAGAGAAGAGCAAGGAGGGTAAGAAGATGGTCTCATTTCTATCCTATCAATCAGTTTTGTATCAATTACAGAAGGAACATCCCAAATAAAATCAAGCCTTCACTTAGGGAATAAGCGTCAGCTATGCATCATCACCAGATGGGACCAGCAATTCTCTGTTGACTCAACTCTGAGTCATTTTTTGTTGGGTTTCAACTGACATTAACTTTACATCATATTCATCTGAATGAGGAGCCTCTGCCCTTTCAACTAATCCTCACAGTTATAGAGGTGGAAAATCACAGGAAGAAAGAAGGAGGTGAAAATACTATGGCTAAAATTTGTCTTGTAATAGAATAATATTAATCTTCTGATGGGGTACATTTCCTTACTTTATGAAGGAGCCTAATGGCGTCTTTCAAGAGCAATAAATAAATGGGCTGCTTGAAAGCATTCTCAAGTTATTACTTTTCTCCTGCTAAGTCTACTAATTATGGCATTTTACCATTAACTGAGAACTTAAAGTCCTTAAAACCAGCTTCTAATCTGTGTCTGAACTACAGAAGTTCCCCAGAATTGCACCAATATCAGACTAGCTTCACTTTGCAGTCAATACACTCACAAAGGATAAGATTTCTGTTTCTGACTGTAAATGCCTTCCCTGACAATAAGCTTTCAGGAGTGATCAAGACTTCGTCTCCAATTTTCAGCTGAAAAGATTGACCCTGGCATTTCAATTTCCACAAGGTCATTGGTCATGGCTTGCAAAAATGTAAGAATGTATCACTAATTAGGTTTCCAGCTACTGGATGGTATGGCTTATTTCTAGGTTTCATTTTATGAGTATTTGAGGCAATACAATTCAGAAATAACTTATCTAAGAAAGCTGTACAAGGTAAACTAGCTTATATGTATTAATCCCTTATGAGGAAACTTCTCCATACCATCATATTAAATATTTAAAATCTCTTCTCCATGATAAATTTTCATCAGGTCCAAAGTATTAAATATCATTACTGAGAGTTTCTCAGCAAAATCCAACAAACTGGTTTGCACTTTCTCATCTATTCTTAGTCTTCTTGTTTATTACATCTACATGTACATGTCTACAAATCTGAGCCTACTCTATCAACCAGGCTTGTATCTGCAGGAGACACACAAAGTTAGCTTCAGAGTGAATTTTTAATAATTTCTTTTTAAGGCTGAGAACAGAATGGATCAAACATTGAATATGTTATATTTTTCCAAGTTCTTCCTTTAGTTTTTTTGACTCTGAAGTGAAAAAATAAGATATTTCTCACTGCATAGTTTTTGATCTTCAGAAATATGAAATTCTCCTTGAGATGAGTTATTCTGCTACTGAATGACCAAATAAAAAAACAAAAAAAAACCCAAAACCAACCCAAAATAATACCCCCAACAACCTAGAAGGAATTATTTTATCTTTTCATAAATATGATACACTAAAATCATTAATCATTACATTCAGCTGTTCTTCAAAGCAGCATATGGGCTGCCATTTTTATTTCAGAAATGGAGCAGAGACAACCCAATTTCTTCTGATTAAGTTTATATACTTCCTTTAGAACACATGGAGATTACCACAAAAGATATTCTAGAGTCCTGGTGACTTCCTGAAACTTAAATTCTAGGTGTGAGAAAGTGGTCACCCTACCTTTCATAAGGTTATGAATAGTAATGTAGAAAAGTAAATATCTCCTGGCAATTCTCTTCCTGCCAGCCTGGATCATGGCATAGTACGCAAGAAAGACTGTGCAAGCAACATGTTGCCAAAACTTGCAGTTCTGAAGTAATATTTAGATTATAAGAATATACACTAATAACAAATTATTTTTCATATCCTTAGAAGTACAGCATATCTCTGAAAGTGCACCCACACACATGCTGTGTCGACCAGTTATAAATGCTTAAATAAGACATTACCTTGTTAATTTTTTTTCAATTTTAATGTTAAATGATGTGCACAGAAATTTATAACATAGTATAAGTTAAAAATGCATGTCTTCTAAAGTAATCCCAAACAAAGTCTAAATTATGTCTATTATAAGATTTTTTTCTGCTCACTTCCCTTCAGGTTACTAAGGATGTCTTGTTTATACAAGTTTAATTTTTATTTTTTATGTATTTAGATTTTTTGGTAAAGAATTCTTAATTAAAAAAATGGGATTGAGTTTGAGGGGAGAAGAGGGCCTATTCTGGTATTTTATTTATAAAAAAATCATAAAATTGAATAAGAGAAACATGTATTTTTTTCAGCCTCCTGAGATTTCTGATAGATTATTTCTTCTTTTTTTTTTTTTTTTTAACAAATACACAGAAATGCAGAATAATATCCTACAGGGAGCAACTGACTGAACTGGCCAGCCGCTGATGGTAAAAATGAGCCTAGCAAAAGGAAATTGGTGAATTTTAAAATGAGGGATTAAGAAAACAGCAACTATAATTTCAATCAAAGGAAGGAAAGAACAATTTCCTAAAACAAAGAACAGTTTACTCCTAAGTAAAAGACTGAGATAACATAAGTTAAAAAAAATTCACAGTTTTACCAACTGCCAATGTAAAAATTCTGCTTTCCGATCAGTCTGAAAATACTTTAGTAGAATTTGGATTGAATGAGAAATCAAGGATTTTCTTAAGGTTCTCAAAGGGCAAAACTCAGAGATGAGATTGAAAAGGCAAGGGAATGCTTTGGAGTAACATATCTAAAATGGAATGTGTTTCAGATGTGCTCTTAAAGATTTGCCAGAAAAGTGAGCAACACTAAAGCAGTGCGGATCAAGCGATATTTCAGAATTGCATTCCTCTTTGGAATGCAATCAGTTCAGAAATACAGACACGGACTCAGGATTGGAGCCATGAAAGTACAGACAAAGAGTGCAATGAGATTAATAGCTCTGTCTAGGCAAATTCAGATACATTCTTTAATGTTAGAATTTCTTTATCCATAACAACATGATGGAAAGCAAATAGTGGAATTTAGTGAAGGGAACTGAAGCCCAGAGAGGTTATGATAAGGGGAACTCTGTAGAGTTGCTGATACTTAGGTGTTCTAAACTCCAACATAAAGATGCCCTATTGCTCTGCAAAAAGCAGAAGAAAAACTGTAGAAGCTCCACAACACTACACTATGCTCATTGCAGCAACTTCCTGAGATAGCACAAGCAGTATTTATTTCATGTTAGTAGGGTACTATACATGGATGCTTTCTCCAAGATTAATATTTTACAACTTTGATACAAGATCCCAAACATTCCCTGTGACTAAAAGTTGCTCAGGTCAATGTCCAATGGTGAATAGGCATTGTGCTGCACTCTACTAGCCTTTCAGAAAGATTTAACCATCTTCACGGGTCCAGTCCCTTCAGAAAGACTTAACCATCTTCAGGGGTCCAGTCACAGAATGGCCCTCAAATTGAGCAGCAATTTTTCCCTTTCTAAACATAGCTGAAGAATTTACCAAAATACATGGAATTGCAATCCTCCCAACTACCCAAGACTGGGATTGATAACAGGATTTCTTATCCTAAAAGAACTTGTGGGAACTTTCCTGAGTTTCCACATTCAGTGATGCCTATACCAATATTCTACTGCTGAGGAACCTTTGAGATGTGGTTTGCAATGCTGAAATGAGCTCTCACTATTCCTGTAGAAAATCATTTTTTTCCCATTACTGACAATACAGCACAGCTCAAGAAATTATTCATTTTGGGATTAGAGCCATGGAAGAGAGGAGCTGCAACTTCTCAGCTATAAAGTAAGCAGTGGATTGGTGTGCGCCTTATACTGCCTATCAGCAGCCAGTAACCCTGTCAGTGCCCAGTCTCTAACTGGGAAACCAATAATCCAACCTGAGAACTTAATTCATTGAACCCTTACCATTCGGTGGTGTTTCCAGATAACTCATTTCCTGCTGGAATCTTTCTCACCACTCAGGAGATGTCAAAGACTCAAAAGAAAACCACAGAAATTCCTAGGACTGGAAGTAGGGAAAAATGATGAATCATACAGAATCACGCTTGGTGGCAAATATCCTTACCTTCTGATCAAGACTTTCCACAGCATTCGGCTGTAAGCAAGTCTGAAATGTGAAGATGCTAGATCACAGTGAAGATGTTGAATCATGCATTCACCAGACATACCTTTTCCCATTGACCTAAGCTTTGAAAAAGCATCAGTGAGAGAATTTTTGTTTCAAGAAGTGTGGAAGAACATAAGAAAACAGTGATAATTTTTTTATTCATAATGCGTGAAGGAAAGAGTTCTCAAGTTCCTCTTCCGTTCTGATAATATACTACTATTCAGTGGTCTGAAATAATGTGTTTATCACTGTCCTGGGTTCATCTATAGCCATCATTTTTCTCCTTCTTAGTAGCTGGTGCAGTGCTGTGCTTTTGACTTTCAGCCTGGGAACAGCACTGATAACACTGATGTTTTTAGTTGTTGCTAAGTAATGTTTACTCTGACCA
>JANHGB010065166.1:0-17196 GCA_026283785.1 Coracopsis vasa | reverse complement strand
CGGCCTCCTCCCAGCCGCTACCTCAGGGAGCCGAGCCGAGCCGAGCCGAGCCGAGCCGAGCCGAGCCGAGCCGAGCCGAGCCCCGCCTCTCTCCGCTCGCGAGCCACTCTCGCGAGCCGCGGGGTGCGCCCTCGCTCACGCTACCGGTACGTAGAAGCTCCGGCTCCCATTGGCTATCGCGGAGAAAGAAGCTGTTCATTGGCTGAGCGGCTGGCGCGGTTAGCTTCTCCTTCCGGGTTCCGAGGCGCGCCGAGGCGATCTGTGTGTCGGGGGCGCGGCCGCCGCTCCTCCTTGTCCTCGGGTGGGGTGGGGGAGCGGCAGCCGGGCCGGAAGTGGCGGCAGAGCGGCTGGAGGGGACGCAGTTTACCCGCAGTTTGGGCGAGCGGGCGGGAGGGAGAGCAGCGGCAGCCCGTCGTTACTGCCGTCTGCGGCGGGCGCTTGTGCGGCGGGCCCAGAGGCCGCCATGCCGCCCAAGCCACCCCGCAGGGCGGGCTCCGCCGCCGCCAAGAACCAGCGCGCCAGCCCCGACAGCGGCTCCGCGCCGCTCGCCGCACCCCGGTAAGCGCCACCCGGGCCGGGACCATCCTGCATGGGCTGGGGGCTGCCGTGGCGGGGCTGGCTGGCGAAGTGTGCGGCTTGCGCCGCAGCCGTAGGTGCTGTCGCGCTCCCGGTGCCCGGCGGGGTGGATTTTGCCTCTGCCCCGGCTTCTCTGCTGGGTGGGGCCCTGTCACCGGTGCCCTTCCGTTGTTCTTGGCCGGGTATGTAGTCATTGTGCTGCACGGAGATCCGCTGGCGATGTCTGTTTCTTTTCCTAGGCTCGACGTCGGCGAAGCTGACTTCGTCGGGCTCTGTGATGCTCTGAAAGTGTCCGAGGGCGTGAGGGAGAAAGCCTGGAAGACGTACGAGAGCTTATCGGCTGCGGATGGAGCTTTAGTGAGTACCTGCTGCTTGTAGCTCATCCCTCTGGTGTGGTGTCTGTCCTGTGCCCGAGATAAAATATTAAACTAACTCTGGGGGGCAGGTGTTTCTCAACCAAGGCTTGTGCAGCATGACCGCTTTTACGAAGTGCCTTTAGATTGAAGTTGGATGTTTTGTGTACCTATATAAATTGGTTTCTGTCTATCTTTTCTTGTTAAGGTTTTCCAACAAAGGTATGGATTCAAGAGGTTTTTTAGATTACTAATAAATGACAGTAGAAAACAATGCCATGTGATCAGCTAATTCTTCAAACCACAAGTTATTTCGAATATGTCTGAGTCAGTGTTGTACTAGTCATCCTGTGTTTCTGCGCATTCCTTCCAGTTGCATCCTTTATGAGGGTGCAGAAGGGGTCTGAAGAAGGTTGTTACAGAGAAAGGAGTGTTTGCCTGTTAAACACTTTTTTTGCCTGCACGTTAAGCTTTATGTGCTTACCGTTTAGGTATTTCCGTTCAAAGTTAGTCGTTGGGCATGTGTAAACAGATTAAAATGATATGTCCTCTTCTGATTTTTTTTTTTTTTTCATTCCTTCTTAGTGTATTACTGCTGTCTCAACAAGCTTGCTTGGAGAACAGCTACAATGCAATTAAATCATGACTGAAGCTTTGTTATACAGACTGAATTAGAATGTAAGATACCTCAGGTATGCCTGCTGTGTGGGCTAGGATCCATGTATTTGTTGCAACTTCTGCAACTTGAGCTGAGCTGCCACATCTGTGCTGTCACTAGTAATACCTTGTTTGTGGTTTTCAAACCACCGCATGGGTATACCTGCTTTTGATGCATCTGAATTTCACAACACAATACAGTTTACAGCGTGGGAGAGAGACTGTGTACAACTTCTTAAGGAACAGATGCAATTTCTGGCCATGGATCCAAGAGAATATTTACTTAAAAGTGTAGTCGAGCTCCTCTCTGTGAAGTAAACCAGGAGCAGTTGGTTCTATTCAGTGAAAAAAGCAAGGCAGGTTTCAGTATAATTCTGGAAATTTCACTTACAGGTGAAATTTTGTTTTTCAGTGTCAGATAAGATGCAGTATGTTTGAAACCTTTCCTTTCAGCATCTGAAAATGACCTCCTTTACCTATTCAGAACAAGGCAATGACTAGATTTTCATTATGGTATATAGCTAATATTTATTGTCTTGCAGTTAAGGCTTATGCTAAGAGCATTTCACTGTACAGGGAAAAAGTCTCCATTACATTGTGGTTGCATGAGGCTTTAAGCAACCTAGTTAGAAGGTGTCCCTGCCTATGGCAGGGGGTTTGGAGCTTATATGGTCTTTAAGGGATCTTCCAACTCAAACCATTCTATGATGATAAATCCAAAGCCTTTTTCTCAAACTTTCTGATGTATCAGCCAGGTGTTGAAATGAGGAAGATGACAAGCAAGTGTCTCCAAAGGGAGCTGGCAGGCACTGGAGTTGCTGCTTCTAGCTGAGACCAGCGCAGGCTTCACTCAGGTTTGGAGTAAAGCAAGTTAACAGCCTGGTTAATTGCTGCTTCTCTTTCCAAGTGAAACTGTTATCACAGAGAGCCTATCTTCTCAGGGTGACTCTGATTCAGATTGCAGGCACTCATGAGGAGGCTGTATTTAAATGTCCATTCCTTTCTCTCCCGTGGTAAAGGTAATATGCTGGAAAGGCTGTCCCAAGGTTTGTCCTGCAAGCACCAGCTGTGTGTTTTAATCAACGTGGTTCAGTGCTACCCTGTTCAGTTCTGAACTGCAACAGAAGCTGCTTATGTAGCAGCTTTCTGTTCTCAAGCAAAAAGGGAAATAGCAGGACACCAGTTGAGACAGAATACCTACCAGAACACTTCTGTTTAACCCTGTCGTTGGTTTGAACTTGAGGAAGCTTAAATCGTCAGACCACTGATGGAAATAGAGGTAACATCTAATGATCCCACTCTCAAGCCGTTTAAAGACCTGAAGCTTTACTTTCCCTGGCCTTGTTCTTTGTGGTTGATCTCAGAACGGTGCCTGCCAAGCCTCTGAGGATGCAGAGGGGACTTGCAGCACTAACTAGGAAGTGGTGTGGTCCAGACATTAGGTATTGTAGTAACTGGCAGAGATTCAGGGTGCAAATGTGGGCTTAGGCCTAGTCTGAACACCTGCTGTAGCCTTGCTCAATGAATATTTAGTGGCTTAAAGTGGAAACATCTATTAGTGCTGTCCTTTTTGACTAACTGAGGGTACATGTAATCAAGTGCAAAGAGACTGTGCAAGCAAGGTATCTGCAGCTTAAAAGTATAAAGCAATTATTTTTGGCACACACACACACACACAAAAGATTACTAGGATGTAGTGACCTATCAGCCTGAGTGTGCCTGCACCTTCAGTGAGAGACCTAGAGTCTTTGCTGACCAGGTGGGCATCAGTCAGGAGGAGAAAGAATCATAGAATGGTTTGGGTTGAAAGGGACCTTAAGGATCATCTAGTCCCAAGCCCCTGCCAGCCACAGGGATGCCTTCCACTAGACCAGGTTGCTCAAAGCCCTGTCCAACCTGGACTTGAACACTTCCAGAGATGGGGCAACCATAACTTCTTTTGGTGACTTGTTCTAGTTACGTTAGTATCCTCTGCTCCGTGGAATGAATCTTCTGTGCCAACACCTTCTGAAGCCACTGGCACCACCAGAACTGGCTGGCTTACTGCTATTTTTCTTCAGGATGTCACACCTCTCCACGCGGTTATTTTCCTTTTGAATCTTTGTGCTGCTAATGATCCTACTTCTCTTTGAAATTTTACCTTTCTTATTTTGCCTAGCTCTGCACTGTAGCTTTTCTTACACTGCTCTCAAGTTCTCTGTTTTGGCAGCAGTTTAAGTCAAGGCTGTATAGCTGGGCCTGGAGTTCTTGAAACATCTGAAGCCCTGTGAGAAGTGTGGAGAATGTTACACAGTCCTTATGGAAAATGAGGCTGACTTCTAGTTGGAAAAACTAGACCTGTGTGGAGGTCTAGTTTTTGTTTGTTCAAAGCACTATAGCTGTCTGTTAAATATGGTGGTGTTTTTCTTTGTAGCTGGAGAACATTAAAGCTTTCCTCTGTGACAGCCAGTTTAATTACATTCTTGTACAAGGAAAACATAACTCTAAATCTCACAGATAAAACCCCAAACACTGGTTCCAGAAATGTTGGACTGAATCAGCACTTTGTTGGTGTATGGTATGATGGAATATATCTGATGCATGACCAGAAAGATGTTTTATTTGTTAAATTCTTTTTATATCCAGTGAACTCCCACACAAGTTTATTGTATACATGGTAGTGTGTGTGTAAATACGAGCCTTTGTTTTAGTGTCAGAACAAAAGTCTTTGTGTTTCTGTCATTTCTCTTGTGTACCAAACCAACCTGCCCAGGTAAACAAAGTGTTTGTTTAGAGTTGCTGTTCTTACTATTGTAATTTAAATCTCTTACACACTGACAGTCGCTGGCTTAGCAGTTGGCTCTGATGCTTGCTTCTCTCATGCTCTTTAATTTTTATAACTGACCTGAGATTTGTATTATGAATCAATGCCTGTAAACTCTGAATAGGTTTAGTGGAATTACTAATGTGCTTTGGTGAGCAGCGTGTGATTTTTTGGTGTGAGAAAGACTAGGAGAGGTACAGGAAGACATACTAAGACTGCTAGAACAAGTTCAGGCATTTGTTATGTTCTGCTACTGTTTGGTTTGGTAAGGAACAACAAAATGAGAATCTGAAGTATAATATTGGGTGATGTAAGCAGGAAAATGAATGAATTGTTGCTTCATATGTTTGAAAGAACTAATGTGAGGAACAAATGACGTGGTAACTGAATTGGAACCAAACTTCAAAGAAAATTGAAGTGATTTAGGAAACTGATAGAAATAAAAGTCTGCCAAGGACCTTGAGGCATAGGATCTGTTGTGCTTCAACCTCATCAGTCCAACTTGCCGTAGGATGTGGTGTGTGGGTAGGAGCTTCATTTTTTGTTTGCTGTTCATAGCACTGTTTAGGAAATGTGGCCCACTGTTCTGCTGCTGCTCAGCTGTTCAGACTCATGAATTCCTGAGTAATTTTTATGAAGTGCATGTCTAACCTGCAAATAAAAAAATTCTGATGGTGAAAGATCTGCAGTCTGCATAGTTAGTCCTTTCTAGTTAAATCCTACTGAGGTACTACATTAATCTTTTTCTGTGTTGTAATTCAAGCCAGTGGTGATTACTCTGTACCCCATGGATATGGGAGTGCATTATCGCTGCTGTATTATTGGTTTTCCCCCCGGAAAGTCTCTAGCACCTGAAGACGTTTCTGTCATCTTTCCTTTTTTCTTATTTCTCATCTTTATGAAATTCTTTCCAACTGGTCACTTACAGTGGTATGCAGTTGCTGCAGAGCACTTCATTTGCACGAGAGCTGACCTGTGTTCTTAGTGAAGAAAACTTACAAGATGAACTATATAGCTTAAGTGAAGGAGTGAATGAGTTCTTAAATATAGCAAGGTTGCTCTATATAGATCAAGAAGTGATGAGCAGGTCAAATATTCCAAATCCATAAGATTTCACATTTAAATTAAGTCCATTTTGGTTGTAGTTTCTTATGAAAAAGAAAACGCTGTAGTTGGTAAACCACCTCAACCTCATGTTAAAAGACATGCAGAGGTTTCTTGCTTTTGACAAAAGCATTAAACACACATGAGCTAATAAAGTCTTTTCTGTGTAGAGCTTTGTCTCTTATTTATAGAACTGCAGCCAAACTGAACCTGAATCTGCTGAAGCTTTGGCTGGATGAGCTAAATTACAGGTATTTTAGAATCTTCTATTATTAAATAAAAAAACAAAGAGCTATTCAAAGTCCCTTAGCAAGCATAAATCATCACCATGGCCTCTTGCTGGTAGTAGTATGTGTACGTGCTTTAAAAGCACAGCTAACTGGCATAGTTTCTTTTTTTACTTGTGTTCTGCCCATCCTGGGGAAAGATTGATGTTGCCCTCAGTCTTGCTTCATGCAAGAAAAGTATAATGGGAAGTTTTCACATCAGAAGAACTATTTTCATTGGTTCAGTACTTTTCATTGACTTGTATTACTTTTAGCTAGTATTATAGTTAATCTGTTGAGAACTAATAGTAATCTTCCATTCCAGGCAATGTTCAATAGAAAATTAAAACCTCTTATTGCTGAGAAATGGAGGATCTAACTGTCTTTATACAGAACTTCTTGTATGTAGACAATGGGTACAGTATTTGCTTTCAGATTTTTCTTTTCTAGGAATTTTTTCCTATGAATTTTGATTCTGATCAGTTTTTTTATTGTGAATACTTCTTGATTCTTTTCCTCTGCCATCTTACTCCCTTGTAGCCATAAACATATCTGTTAATGTTTCCTGTACCATGTAGCTCGTTCTCTATATTGATTAGGGTGTGGTAGCTGTGTTTCTAGTAAGCCAACAAGTTCCACATAATCCCCTTCAAAACTTAGGGTATTGGTATTTACAGTGTGACATCCTGTATCCCATTTAAATCAAAACCACATGTACATGACAAATACGCAAATGTAGATTTCTCTTGACCTTCTTTTATACAGCATCATTTGAAGTTTCTATTCCTGGGTCACTTTTTTAGGCTGTCATCAAAACTTTTGTCAGAGTTGGCAGAATAATAAACATCTCTAACTGCAAACTAGAACTGTGACTTCCCGTGACCATCTCCTCCTGTGACTGGTTTTAGCTCTGGAGAACCTGTTGTGGTAGAGAATAGAAGTTATTTCTGTTAGTGCCTTTAACATCTTGCAACGACATCGGGAAAGAAGAGAGGGAAGAATCCCATTTCACAGTTCAGTTTGAGCATTTTAAGCCTGTAACTCCTTCATGTTGTTCTCACTAGATTTAGCAAACTGTTGGTCTGCTAAAATGGATAAAATAGTAGTAAGTCCAGAATAAGAAAGAAATATTTTGAAAAAGTTTTTAAGAGTTTTAGATCTTTTCCTGAAGAAAACTATATTGATTTAACAGAACTGACCTATGTTACCCAAAGTTACAACATTGGTTCTGCAGAATCCTACATAAAAAAAGAAAGAAAGATATATAGACTATTAGATGCTAAATAATTTTTGAGTTAGTGATTGTTAGGCTTTGATTCTTGATGAGTTGAAATAAGGTCACTGGAAGTCATCTTACTGAAACCAACTGACAGCCCAGGGTAAATGCTGAACCCTTGTCCTGTCCATTTTCTGTAGTGGTGGTGTATCAACAAAGATCTTGAGTCAGGCTATGGTCAGAAAGAAGAATCTCAGAAATGAATTTCTGGCTGGGAATTTGTCTTGTGTCCATTCCCATGCCCTCAGTTCATCTGGGATGAATCATCTGTCTTTGGCTGTAAACAAACTGTTAATTTGTGTTATAGGGTTGGCTCCCCTGGAATTATGGCTCTAGCAAAGCAGTCGAAGGGGATGATGCTGCTGCATTTTTCTTCTACAGTCAGCTTTAATTCATTTGTGTAGGAAAGAACATGGAAGACTTTCTTTCACCCCATCCTCTAACAGATGTCAAATTGGACCTAGAGCTGCTGAGAGATGTATTCAAGTGCTGCTCCTTTGCTGAAGCAGCTGTAGGCCTGGTTGTCGTTGGGGATGTATTTACGAGGATGCCAAATGTCCAAAGAGTATACTGAACTTGGTGGTTTAGGAGTCTTACAGGGCTGCTCCCTCACCTAGTTCTGTCTTCAAAACAGCTTTGTTTTTGAAACCTATGGTATATCTGGTTCAGTTGTTTCTCCCATGCTTATACAAAATGTTGCTTTTTAGAGATTTTTACACTGAGATGCTGTTTTGGTGGAATCATAACTGATGCCTGACTGGCTCCAAGTGACTAGGTTATGAACCTTCAAGACTGAACTCTGGATGGCATATCTGTCATTGTAGGGTGGCTTTTCTTTGGTGAAGGATAATGAGTTACAGCTTGTACCTTACCTTACTTCTAAGCAGCAGAAGACTTTGATTGTATATATATGGTAGGAGAATGCCTGAAGGTGCTTGTTACTGTCACACTTTACTAAACAAAGAGATGAGTTTGTGGTTTAGCTGTGATAAGTGGTTGGACTTAGCTGGAGAGTAAAGTTCGTAAGTATCTATTGCCTGTCCTTGTAATGACTTTCTGTTTATTTCTTAGGGGTTTTCTCCTGATTCCTTAATCATCGGTGTCTTGTTACAGTCAAATATAGTAACTTATAAAAAAGTAAATCATGGCTCCTGCTTTGCATAAATGTTCTGTGGAAACAAACCTCCTATTTTAAAGCTTTGCTGAAGTGTATGGGTAAAACTGATCTTGCGCTCTAGGAGTAGGAGTTGGAGTGCTTGGCCTTTAATCTGAAATGTAAAACTTGTAATGGTTTGCAGTTACCAAATAATTGGTTGCCATATTCAAACATTTGCTGCAAGATACTTTGTTTTATCATTTCTAATCCTGTTTGGACTAATTAATGCTTTCCATGTATTACCTACTTTTACTGCATAATAAATATAAAAACTCTTTTCTCTTTCTAAAAGGCTTCTAACAAGAAGAAAAAGGAAACGTGGGGAGCCTGTATCTTTATTGTAGCCATTGATCTGGATGAAATAACGTTCACTTTCACAGAGCTTCTGAAAAGTATAGGCATGAAGTAAGTAAAAAAAAAGTGTGTGAATTTACTTTCAACGATTAACTACTCAACATTTTAAAGCATTGCGAATCTTTGTGCATAGCAGGCTAGTTGATTTTAAAATGAAGGTTACTCATGGGAATTCTGAATGTTTTTGTAACTAGGAGGCTCTCTATCACATTTTAGTTGAGGAAGCAGTGATACTTGTTTGACCCAGCTGAGATTGGCTGTGATTGTGTTACACAGCCGATTATTGTTCTTGCTCAACCTAAAGTCTTCATCAGTTAAACTTGGTGGAAATTGCATGTAAAATTTATTCCTTTCTTCCCCTTTGTTAAGATTTTCTGTAAGACATTTTTTCCAGCACTAGGCTTAGGCTAAATCAAGAAGTGGAAAAAAAATATTACTCTTCAAATAGTTTGCCAGCATGTTGCTCTCTTTCAAACATTTTAATGCCAGACTAAATTTTGTACTTTTGTACATGCTTTTTGCTAGGAGATTTTTACTGTTGCATTGTATATTCAGTAAATTCATAATACAGAAATTAAGATTATAGGACAATACCTGCTTTTTAAGGTAAATTTGGGTGGCAACAACAATAAGCATACCTTGTGTTAGGTTCATCTAAGGACGGAAATTTAGTGCCATCTGCCTAGTAACTGTATTGAAAGCATGTGAAGGAGCAGAGCCTGTCAATGCTCTGGGGCAGGAGGCTAAGGCAGAATGCTGGGTGTGTTGTGGCAGTAGCCCCAGGCTTGGGCCAGAATATCCGTTTACTCAAGTCATCTGTTCAGATTAGACTTCTGCATGCCTCTTCTACCTTGCATCATCTCCCAGAGCAGTGGTCAGGTTCTTTATTTCTACTTAATCTTTTCAGTCTTGGCTGACTTGGAACCATGTGGATAAAATCTAATTGCATTTGTGCAGCGACTTTCATCATGTTCCACCTGAGTACAGACCAATTTGTGCTGAAAACTGAAAGACTTTTTCCCTCAGGGTTTCAAAGTGTAAGCTGTTACTCTGCTGGTTTTGATTTTAGCAATACTCAATTTCTTGTTAGCCTTGGGGTTTTTATCAGCTACAATGTCAAACTGGCAGAGATTTTTACCAGTCGTCTTATTCTCTAGAGCCACACAGATATATATTTGAAAGCTTTTTCATTCCACAGTAAAAGAAATCCTAGATGAACTTCTGACTAGGTTTATATTCTGTTTTTTAATCTGACAAAGGTAAAAAAAATCTGAATACTGTATTCTGATAAAGGATCAAAATATATTTGTTATAGTTGAAATAGTCAAATGTATTTGATAGCTTCTTCATCAGTTTTTAGCAATCTGCTCATTTTGGTTCTGAATATTACAAGGTTATGTTTTCTTGATAGCCATAGTATTACATGCATGAGTAGGGAAAACTTTGGTCCCTCGTATAATAGTATTTAGAAAGTGTGGGGATGTCCTTGCCCGCAATACCTGTTGCAAGACTTGAAATTCCATATAATTCAATGCAGTCATCTCAGTTTTCATTCCTGAGTGTCTCTTCAGCATGAATGGAGCCAATGTTCATGTTGTTAGAGTAAGAACATTTCTGAAGTGGAGCTTCTAGGTAGAACAGAAGGGTGGAAATGTCTGTGTTAGATATTTGTGCTTTTACTGGTGGAGCAAGGAAGAAAGTTGTGTCTAGTTAGCAAATTCTGACTTCCAAAGATAATACCTGTGCTAGCCAAGAAAACTTTCTTTCTGTATTAGAATCCATATCGCAAGATGCCTCTGCTACCTATTTGAACAGTATTCTTGCATCTGGAAGACGTCCAGGTTAGGCTCGAGGTAGACAAATAGTGTTTCCCAAGGCAAGGTTCTCAGTCACTGCTAGTTGTAGTTAAGAATATGCTGCAGTTTAGTGAAGTAAAGCAATGGGTTTTGGTGAGGTGGGTGTTTTTGGTGTTTTGTTTTGGTTTTTTTTTTTTGGTAAGAGTTACTTCAGACCACTCATTCTCAGAGTTATGATAATCTGTCATATTTTTCCTTTTTCAGTGTATGCACGTTTTTCCAGTTTCTGAAAGAGGTGGATGTTAACATGGATACTGTAAGCACTAAAGTTGATAGCACTGTATCAAGGCTGAAAAAGAAGTATGATGTATTACTTGCACTATACCACAAGTTTGAAAGGTAGTATGTGTGTTTTATTTTGAAATTATGAATTCTTTATGGCTATCAACATTTAACATTTTAAATGTTACAGTAATGTAAGTACATTTAAGTACTTATATTTTTCAAACTGTATACTAGAAGAGACCTTTTAAACTCTATGCACTAATATTTACAGAACAGTGAAGTGGAACTGTGTACATGCATTGAATAAACGCATCTTACATTTTACTCTAACTATTACAATGCTTTGTTAAACAATCCTCCTGTTGCAGTACAAACAGTAGTAAGAGTAGCATGACATTAAGCTTTCTCCAGATACAAAGAGGATTGTTATACTTTCTAATATTTCTTTTATTTATTGGACTTTCTAGTTTTACATGCCCACCATTCCCCAAATCCTGATCCAAGAGTTTCTTTCTAAGGAGCTCTGGAAGGAAAAAAAGCACAAATAAGTTTCTCTGCCTCATATCTGGAACTGAAGGCTGTTTGTTCCAGTATCTAGGAGTGTTGCAGAGCCTGCTCTATTAGCAGTTCTCACTTGTAATCAAGGTAGATCTTCCCAAATGTTTTAGCTGACTATACAATAAAAATAGAGGTACGTTCTGTTTGTGCAGAATAAATTGAATGTGCATATGGCAAGGTGCTAAGGGCTTTCTATGTGGAACTTGAAAATCAGAAGATTATCAAGTGGATGCTTTTTTTGAAATGCTGCTGCTCTGAGGTGGTAGGTTGCTGTTCCCACTCTGTTTTAACTTGAAGGCAGATGATAAAGGCATTAGATCCTTTTACAGGCAAATAAGTATTAGCACAGATGTGTATTGGCAAAATCTGATAGCCTCTGAGACAGTTTTTAATTGGTCTGTGAAATTCTTCATAGCATATACCGGTAGAAAACTGTTCCATGTTAGTAAACATGGAAGCATTGTTCCTTGGTGCTTATATTGTTTGATAGTGTTGCTTCAGAATGCTGTGGTATTTCTCACCTCCAGAAATCAGTGTCACTGTAATGTTTTGCCTTTCAAACAACAAAAGGCTCTCAGATATCTCTTAAATGGCCTTTGAAAGGGGTAGCGGGCCACCCCTTGGTAGTTTATAGAATCAAGGCATAAATATGGTAGAAGTTTTTTGTCTTTTCAAAGTCCAGTCAGTCACATTCACTGTTACCCTGGGTGTAATGTTTATATCAGAATATTTTTGTAAAGTTTATTGTTGTCTTGAAGCTATGGAGTTCTATGAAAGTAGTAATTATTTTTTTTACTAATTGCAAGTCTTTCTGGTCTCTAAAAGTGCCATTGCAGATTTCCGCTGGCATGTTTTTGGTTTTGTTCCTCCTCCAACTCTTTTTCACTTGCTTACTTTTTTGAAACTTAAATTGCAATAAGTTTTTTTTTTAAAGAGGATTTGAAAGGATTTTTTTCCCATTCAAGGGAAAAACAGAAAGAGGTTTTGTTTTTAAACAAACTGAGTCTATTTCTTGAAATGACATGTACCTAGAATAATTAGGAAGCAACATTAAACCACAGGGCTTGCAGTGACACTGCAGTAACAGTGAAGATTTTAAAATGCCCTTTTATAGTGTTCTGCACAGCTGTAGTACATACTTTGCTGTGTTTTACAAGCCGCTGAGTAACAATGTGCAAACAAATTGTCTTTCTGGAAGAAAAATAAATACCAAATTAAAATTGTTTTGCTGTTTAAGCTTTGACATACACAGCAGCATTATTTCAGCTGTGGCAGGGCTGTAGTTGTTCTGTTGTTAATGTGTTGTCCAAGAGTCAGCATTTTTTTTTTTTTTTTAAGTAAGACTAATGTTCTGTGAACTCCATGTTTTTGCTGCATTGAAGTCAAAGATATTCCGTAGTTTGTTTTCAGAAAAGTGTTTAAAAATAAGAATTCATTTTTATTTTCTAGGACTTGTGGCCTTATTTATCTGGAACAACCTAGTAGTGAGTAAGTTTGACTTTCCTAAATTGTGTTTGTTAAGATAAGATGTAAAGCATGTCAGCATTTTATCCTTTAATGCATTAAGGTTGACCTATGTCATAGTATGTCAAGGATTTAATTTAGATTTAGTGGGGACTTTGAATTTCAGTGAGATGATGAGAGCCCCAGAAGTGATACACATTTGGTTACTTCCTCCATGAAGGATCGCCATCCTGTGATGGATGTCTTGGTATGGTGGAAATGGAACATTTGGAGAGTGAGTTTCCTAATCATAGCAACAAATGAGTGGATGAAAAGATGCCTTAGCAACTCCCAAATGATCTTGAGTTCGTTCTGTGACTGGAGATAGGGCATTAGTCAAAGGCACAAGAGAGAAAACAGCTTGTAACAGTTAAGTGAATTATCTACATTCACTTTCTTTTCCATGGATGATACAGACATTTCCTAATTCTTGAATGGCTTTGCAGAACTTACTTTTTTCAAATGTGTAGTTACATTTACGTAGGTAATGGAATGAGATTATTAATAAACTTAACTGTATGGGAAATGTTGCATGTTGCCTTGAATTGTTCCATAGGCAGTTAATATGTGTCTCTACAGGATTTCTGCTGAACTCAATTCTGTATTAGTCCTAAAAAATTACTGGATTACTTTTTTGCTGGCAAAAGGTGAGTTTTAATTGAATTATTTTAATGAATATTCTTGAAGTGAGTTTGTGAGTTTGTTTTACATGTCCAGCATGAGACTAGCATCCTTATTACAAATATGCATAGTTACAAGCCCAGAATGTTTTAATTACATGGCCTTAGTAACAGCCAAATTGCATGTGAGGAAGTATTACTATTCTTTTCACCGGCATATAGTTCCTGTATGTGAATATATATGTATTTAAGCTTTCTAAGGTTTGGTTTTTTTACTTTAGAGGTTGGTATTCTTTATTTGAGTCTATTCCGAGGTGCTTTATAGTCTGTCAGTATTTTCATAATGGGTGATTCCCTGAAAAGATTGGCAGATTACAAGATAGTAGATCCCTGAAATTATGTCCTTTGAACCATTCTTCCTTGAAAAGGCAGCAGTGCCAGTTAAAGCTGAGTGATGAAACAATTATGGTGGTTCATGGAGTCCTGCCTCATTGTACTACTCCCACAAAAAGGAAAGAATCACGTATCTTAATTGTTGCTTACTCTAGGCCTGTGTAAATTAACGAAGTGTACACATCTCTGCCATGGAAATTGGTCTTGGATCAGCTGAGCTTCGTGGAGCTTTTTCACTAGAATTCTCCAAGCATAAGCAGAAAGCAAAACCCACAAAGCTTTTTTTTTTTTAGCCTGCTTTTTTACTAAGAATAAGAAAGCTAAAATTTACCAGCAAATAGTTGAAGTCATAGGGGATCCTGGGTGATGCTTGGTAATTCTGATAGAAAATAGTTAGGAAAATTGCAGGAGGAAATAAAGCATAAGTAGTGGTCTGTAGCTGTATTGAATCACTGTCAGCGTTCCAGATTTCTGTGGTGGACGCCATCTTGGGATGGCGCTGTATCTTCTCTGGCATATATACCATAATTTGGCAACTGTTGGAATTACATAGTTCTAAAAGTTTTACAAGTTAAATATATGTGACTTCTAAGTCATTTCATCAATGTGACAGGCTGAGCATACAGTGTGATAGCATGTTTTGACTTTCTCTTTGCTATATGCTATCAGCTCCTTAGCAGCTTTCAGAAAGCTTGCATAAGGCCACAAAAAAGAAAGCAAGGAAAAATTGCTCAGAAATGAAAGGTACATGTAGGTAAAATAGTCTACACAGTTACTCCACTGTAGTAAGATGAAAAACCAGGAATAGGCACTGAAAGGTAGGGATTCTGTGCCAGTAGGTATATGTATGCTATCTCTAAAGCAGCAAACCTCTTAAGAAGCACAAGTTTGAAAATCAAAAGCCTTTAAAGAACACTGGCATCCTGTATGATGCTTTCTGAATTCTAATTATAGTGGTTTATTAAATAAACTTTTGAATATATATTTTTTTCAAAAATTACTTTTAAAATTAAGACAAACATTTCACAAAGGTTTTCTTTACATTTTTAAACGTTTGCAGGTAAAGTGTTACAAGTGGAAGATGACCTGGTGATTTCTTTCCAGTTGCTGCTGTGTGTCTTAGATTATTTTATCAAACTGTCACCTCCTGCTATGCTCAAGGAACCATACAGTAAGCTTTTCTGATTTTGTTCACTTAAGTAGAAAATAAGTTAGTTAAATTTCTATTAGAATCATGCCAATATTCATAATTAACATAATAAAACTTCTTAAGCTTATTAAAATGGACTTTTTGATGTTTTAGTTCAATTTAGATGATAGTGAACTTGAATTAAATTATCTGAACACCACAGTGTTTTCAGTATAATTATGCTTTTTCTTTCCTTTTTTTTTTTTTTCTCCTATTGCTGCCATCCATTTGCTATATTCTCTGCCTGTAGAAGTTGTTCGGGGGCTTGTTAGAGCAACAGTTTTACTTTGGTAAAAGAATTCACGTTCTAGGTAGATGATGATTGAGAACTATTATTTAGTTTTGTTTTGAGTTACAAAAGGCAAAGATGGTGCTATGAGTCTTATTTCGTTGATGTATAGCCACATGATGACAACAGAAATGTACAAGATACTGAGTGATACAGGTGTTTAAAAGAGTTCTGTGATGGACAGAAAACCTAATTGCATTGGTAGCTGAAAATAGAACAGTAGAGATAAAATGTGGATAGCTTTGCTTTTATTGCATCCCTTGTGTTAGAAGGTGGTGTCTCTATTTTAAGAAAAATATAATGGCTCTTCAGTACAGAACCTTCTATTCAGCAATAACTTTTTATACAGTCAGGTTTTATACCTAAAACCTGGAAATCCTCGCTAAAAAGGGAAGCTAAGCATTTATGGTAACTTTCAAAGATAGAATTCTATTTTTGTTCAGTATGTTCTTCTGCAAGCTATGGAATTGGTATTTTGAAGTATTTGGAGTCATAGTATGTAGAAAACAAATTTTTTATGCTAATTAGTTTATTCTCTGCTGGGTTTGGATGCAACACTAATGTTTATAAACACTAGATAACACTAAATCTGCTTGCTTTATTTCTTTGTTTCACAACTAAATATCCACTTGGGTTATAATTTAATAGAATAGATGATGTATTCATTGCTATATTCTTCAAATTCCCTTTTTTGGGGGCTGTTTATCTAACCTAGTAATTATTTGTTGCAGGTAAAGGCAAATAACCTCACTTTTATTCTAGTGCCAATACAAATAAAGGATGGGATAGGATGGGCTTGTGGCAAGCAAGTCTCTACCTCCATCCAGTACTATTTTGAATTTAAATTTGCTCTCGTTAGGAGGACAACCATGCTACTGCTTATTTTGCATGTTATAAAGTAGATCTTTTTTAAAGAACACTGAATTGAAACTATCTGGTTTTGAATTCTGTGTTCACACTGATTTATAGTTTTTTAATCAAAATATGAAGATTAGGAGCTCATTATTAGAAACAGTTCTGTGCACTGTATCTTGAAAGAAACTTGCCACTTTAGACTAAATTGCAAGTATGGGTATCACTGCTGTAAGTGTAAAGCATTAGATTCTAGCTTGAAGCTGTGTGATATGTGCAGGTGCTGTGTAAATTCTCAAACAGTGCTTTATTCTTTCAGGAAATAACAAAATGTATTGTTCAAATTCTTGTGACTAAGAGGCTTCACGTTGTGCCAAATGATGTCAAGCTTTACAGTCTGACTAAGGCTGAGGGAATTAAGGTGTAACCACCCGAGCAGTGTAGTTTGTCAGATTTTCTGAAAATAGTTATCAAATCACAGATACAAATTACAGATGAGAACAGCATGCTGATTATACTATTAAATTAACAATATTTAATGATATTAACCTATGTTCTTAGTATAATTCACATCCTTCAAGTTGACAATATTGAAGCCATCTACTTTGAGCTTAACAGAATGAAGGTGAACTTGTTTCTTCCTACTCGTATTTGAGGAAAGGAGGGATTCCCTGCAGAACCATATTGCAGGTTTCCACCAGCACTTAAGTCCGTGTAGAATCATAGAATCAACCAGGTTGGCAAAGATCTTTAAGATCATCAAGTCCAACTGTTACCCCAGTTCTGCCAAGTTCACTACTAAACCATGTCACTAAGGGCCTCATCTGCATGGTTTTTCAACACACCAACCACAGATTCCACCACTTCCCTGGGAAGCTTCATGGACTTTATTCATCTTCAGACACATAGCATGAAGTTACTCTTTCAGTTGCTTGTTTTACACTTCTGTAAAAATAGAAAAAAATAGTTACTCCTTTGCAAAAAGGTAAGACTTCCTTAGCTTTGCAGAACAGACGCCTATTCAAAGCTTCCTACTGAAAGTGTTATTACATTCTGTGTTGGATAGCTTTTTAAAAACAAAATGTCCAAATACTGATACAGGCATTTAAAAAATAGTTTTATTTTTTGTATAGGTTTTCTGCAATGAAGATATCTTAGATATCTTA
>JANHGB010065165.1:0-20879 GCA_026283785.1 Coracopsis vasa | reverse complement strand
GACAGTGGCTTAGCAACTTCATTTGCCAGCTCCTTCAGGACCCGCAGATGGATTTCATCAGGTCCCATGGACTTGTGCACATTCAGGTTCTTAAGATGGTCTCGAAACAGATCCTCTCCTACAGTGGGCCTAAGGTCTTCATTCTCACAGTCCCTGTGTCTGCCTTCCAAGACTCGGGTGGTATGGTCGGAGCATTTGCCAGTGAAGACCAAGGCAAGGAAGTCATTAAGAACCTCAGCCTTCTCCAAATCCAAGGTAGCCAGTTCTCCCAATAGCTTCCGGAGAGGGCCCACATTATCCCTAGTCTGTCTTTTATTTGCAATGTACCTATAGAATCCCTTCCTGTTATCCTTAACATCCCTAGTCAAGTTTAATTCTAACTGGGCCTTAGCTTTCCTAACCTGGTCCCTAGCTTCCCGGACAATATACTAATAGATTCTGTAAGAGAATATCTCAGTTTCAAATAAATTAAATTATCTTTAGCTGTTGCATCTCCTCTCAACTCTTGTTACCTGTGAGGAAAGTCTTGTTCTTCTGCTCACTTTAACTACACCGCTTACCTTGGTCTACCTTTGCCATGGTCCACATGTTGTGGTGGACCTGATCCTCAGCCCATACACATCTTCTTTGGCAGAGCTGTGACTTGAAATAAGTTCTTTCACATTCTGTAATCAAGATGGAACTGCAAAAGCCAAGACACTACATATTATTATCCTGTGTTATTTTTAAAGTCTGCCCATGGCAGTGGGGTTGGAACTAGACGATCTTAAGGTCCTTTCCAACCCAAACCATTCTATGATTCTATGATTCTATAACATACTGTTATAATGAAGATATTCCAAGTTACTGGTGAATCTAAATTTTTAAGATATGCTTTCAAATCTGTGCAAAATTATGGAAAGTTTCTTATTATTTCATATGCATCACAAAATTATTGTCAGTAAGAAAAAACTTCTGCCCTTTGTATGCGACTGCTACCTGTGCGAAGTTAAGAAAATAGTTTTAAACTATTAAATTTAATTTCTGATATCACTAGTCTGGTTTTCTGCTCTTTAACTTGCCTGGTCGATATCTGAAACTATTTTAAGTATTTTTTTAATTAACAACGAATTGAAGTATCTTTAGGACCATAAAATCTTAATTTGCATCTGAATGTCTTTAAAATTCTGGGAAAATTAAAACTATTGTTCTATTTCTGTATTATGAGTTTTTCAATCCATCTAGATCAATACAAAATAGTTCTTGATTATTTGTCCAATTTATAATTTGCAGACACAACAGATTCATCTTAGGAAAACTGAATAGATCATATATAGAAGGTTTTCAGAAATGAAAGTTTTCCAATGTGTTACAAATATTCCAAGTCCACTGCATAATCTCAGCGTTACTCCAGAGTTTACAAGAAGGAAAAAAATTGAATAGCTATTTTTGACAATAAAAGTATTTCATGCAGCATTTGACAGTCCACAGTCATTCTTGGTTCACTAGAGGGCAAGACAGTGCATCACACAAGAATGCTCAGGGATATTTACCTGTACTGCCAGGCAGAATTTAGAGAAGAACTGTGATCCATGTGGACAGTTAGTAATGTAATTTCATTGTTTTATCTCCATTAATAGAAACATTGTTATAGACCATGTAGACTAAGTGTCGCTTAATTGGTGAATTACTTTTCTGAATACAAAATATGGGAGTTAATAAGTATCTGAAAGAAGATGGAAAATGCCCAATATGCTGCCAAATTTTATTCTTTTCCTGTTGTGTTAAGTATTGATCTCTTTGAATCCCAGCATAGCATAAAGGAGTAAACTGACACATATTGACCACTGCTTACATTAAGAAGTTTATGAGCCCTAGATCATGAATAAACTGATTTTTCTTGAGAAAAATATCATAGAATGATCGAATCATTACAGCAGGTTGATCAAGACCATGTCCAGTTAGGTTTTGAATATCCTCAAGGATGGAAACTCCACAGCCTCTCTGGCCAACCCACTCTACTGTTTGATCATGCATGTAGTAAAAAACTTTTCTTATGTTTAAAATGAATTTCCTGTATTACAGCTTGTGCCCAATAGCTGTATCAGTCCAAAAGGATAAGGAATGCAGAAAGACTATTGTCTGAGAGGAAGTATTTTGGACCAAGGTGTAAGAGTTTTGTAAAAGGAAAACCATAATTACATATGTGATTCGAGCTAAATATTTACTTAGTTTTTTTAGATATTTCTACAAGGTCCATTATAATATCTTCTAAGTGTATGTGTGTCTGCACTATCAGCTTCTTTACTCCAAGTCACAGTCTATTCATTTTACGCTGTGCTTGCGTACAACTTCACACCCAAACTCTCTTTCAAAGTAAAGAAGATAGGCCTTTCAGGGATGAAGCTTGGTTGCAATTCTGAGAATATTTGCTCTGGTGGGCTGTAAAACAGTTCTCACATTATTACAAACATTTGGAACTGGGAAAACAAACAAAGAAACAAACAAGAAATCCAGACAGCCATTCAGTCAAAACAAACAAACAAAACCCCACAGGTGTGCCAGTAGAAATCTGACTCAAGTATTACACAGTTTACCATTTCACTCTTGAAGCAGTTAGCTCTAATCTACATGGATATGAGCCATTCAGAGTCACATAGCTTGGGTATCAAGGACTGGTATGAACATCCTAAGCCTTGTAGGTGTAGCTGCAGAAATATTAGATATTAAGAAAGCTTTGACATTTGGCATTTTTCTCTTATGAAAGTAATAATTTTTGCTGAAGTCAAGGGGATTCCCTTGTATTCTACTAAGGAAGGTCAGGCCCAAATAGGATGAGGGAAAGGTCCCTTGCATAAACTGGCACTTCCTGTGGGGTGTATGACTGAAGCAGTGAAACAGTTTGAAAGAGAATGATTGCAGAGGAACTGCTTTGAGATGTAATTCAAGATAGCTCTGTTCCTATGTTCCTAGTCCTGCAGGTTTCCTAAGGATAATATATTTTAGTAATTTTGAACTATTTTTTTTTTTTCTAAAATGAGCTTGTGGAGAAATTGTGGGTTTTAGCTAATGACATGAGAAGACATTATCTTCTTCAGACAGACACTTGTATTATCATTGCTAACTTCTAATGAAATTGTATTAAACTGTATGTTTATTGGCAACTGTGAAATTTCTGCTTTCGAGGGAATGACTTGTGTCATATACTTCTGAGAAAAGAAAGGTGAGTGAAACAGATCACTCTTTAAAAATGAAAATTATCCTGTTTCCTTTGTATTTTAATCATATGCTACTGTGAATAATGTTTGTGTGCTTTAGTTATTCCCAAAATCCTTTCTGCTTGTCTTAAGTCAGACTTGCAGATCAGAATCAGATAAAATTTATCTCCTTTCCTATGGTGGCAGATGCAAAAGGCACCATTGCCTGCTACAGCTTTAACAACTAAGGTAAAATCACCAACTCAGTCCTGTACCAATGAAAACAGTAGGAGCTTTTTCAGTCACCTGAGCGGGCACAAGATGGTGATTAGGATCCACATACATCCCAGCCTGGCCCTTGGTCATATATACCACTCCTTTCAAAACCATCCCTGTGACCTATGTATTTTCTAGTGCTTTGTCAAAATCATGACAGTATCTTACTTCTAACTCCATGTCGAATCAAACAAGACAAAAACTGCACAAAGAACAAAGCAACACTAAGTCAAAGCAAGTCTATTAAGATCTGGAAACCATTTAGCTCTGTAACATGGTGCTTTGCTTGGTCTAATCTGTCTGTCAAAGGCGCTGGGGAAGGCTGGGCAACAAAGGAGTTGAGAGATGCAGTCTTCTTTGTGGAGCTATGTTTTGAAATACTTGATAAGTAACAGGGAGAAATTCTTCTTGCCTAAAAACCTGAAAAAGTTATGAGTAAGAAGTTCAGTTTCTTGAACATTTTTTAGTATTTTATTCACTGAAGCTGAGCTCCTAAGATACAGTATATACAGTGGGATTAATAAAAGGACTAGGTGCTTATACATAAACTGAGAACAATTCTAGATTAGCATTGTGTACAGGCTGATTGCCTAAAAGATAGTTACAAGCAACTGCAAGAACTTCATCAGCTTCACTGAAATATGCCTGCATCACTTGGGTTTAAACAGAACATGAATTCAAAAATTCAAGGAAACTCAACTTCCAGCTTTCCATAACTCTGCAAAAAAAGTATCCAAGTAGGTTTCTCATGGCAGTTTCTAAGGACTCAGAAATGCACATTTATATGTTGTTTAGATTTCAACTACAGCCTGAAGTCCTTGCAAAAAATTGAGGTCCTGTTCAGTGTTGAAGAACCTCACAGGAAGGTATAGCTTGTATATTGTGTAGCTCTGTCCAGTCTGCAATTAACTGTTCAACTGATCTACTAACACTTATTAAATCAACATGTTTGTTGATTCCTACATGTTTCTAGAATTGCCATATTGCAGCAATGGTTGTGTGAAAGAAATCCTAAAAGAAAATTAAGCCAAATGTCTTCTTGAGCTCATTAGCAAATCTCAGAGTAACTCTAACAGCTCCAGCAGCTACCAGAAAAATGATGTCATAATAATGTTCTGTGGTCCCTTTACTAGCTCTTTGTAGCTACTTATAAGACTTAAGAACGATGCATCATCATTGCTTATTATTTGGATTTCAGAAGAATCCACAGTGTGCTAAATGCTTCTACAGTACTGGTGAAAACACAGTCCTCACCCAAAAAGGGGAAGACCAAGAAAAGAGAAGAAGATGAAGGAAATAGAGGCAGATATTTTACTTATTCTTAGGTAGCTCCATTACTACTTAGACAATCATTTTTCTTTCACAAAGAATCTGAGGTACAGTTTCACTGAGCCCTTTTTCACTTATATTCAACCTTTTTTCAACTTGTGTTCACTCATGGGATAAATGAGAACTATAAGCAAAATGGATTAAACAGTATGGTCTGAACTTCACTGAAACCAATAAAAGACTTTCTGCTAACTTCAGTTAGTTGCAGCCTATGCTTTAATCAGCGAGGTACATTTAAGTGTCACCATTTCCTTTAAATTAATTTTAAATACAAATAAAGAAAATTATCATAATTGGCCCAGATTCTATGTCTGGGACATCCGGTCTTGGAATACTACAGCCTGAAACATCTCCTTAAAATAGATGAACTTTTTGTGCATGGGAGAGAGATGGGAGTCAGACAATCATACACCTATGTTGATATTATTAAACTCTGTTCAATAATATTAGTTATCTGTCTCTGATTTCTTCAAACTATAAACTGCTTGTCCCCATACACCTTGAAAGCAATTAGCACTTTGCTGACACTTTAACTTATTAATATTATTGTTGTTATTAATATTAATTCCAAGACAAATTGGATGTCCTTCATACAGAAAGTGAGGCATATGTTTTGACTGTCATTAGTGGGATCTTTTGCTGTGTTTGTGATTTGAAGTATACTGTTGATACCAGTACAAATACTAATACCAATACAGCTGATAATTGTTGTGATGGCTAAGTGTCCCATCTGGCAAGTGAGAGCAGATCTTAGCTCTGTACGTAGGAGTGTGTATTATTTTGTATTTTTCATACACTTTTCATACACTTATATTGTATTTCATACAATATATATTGTATTGTATATTGTATTGTGTATTGTATTGTATATTGTATTTCATACAATTTTCATACACTACGTGAGGCTGTAAAATTGTAACTCAGCTGCATGGAGAATGTGTCCTTCACCTCCGAGTGAATTCAAATTCTGAAGAAATCACCCAAAATAGAGAAAAAAATTATAAGATCCTTAGGACTAAGTGAATTTATGAATTAACAAAATGAGTAGGAAATGCAAGGCATCCTTTGTCCTTTCCACTCACTGAAAACCCTCAGAAATTCAAATAGATTGGTTGCTTGACACCTTCCTGCCCTGATAAGAAATGCTGTAACCCAGTCATTCAATGCAACTCGGTGTATTTCCTCTGAAACATCAGGCAGAGCAGGCATACCTATCTACAGTCCTTCTGAAATCTGAATCATGTCTGACAGATTTTCCACTGAAAAAAAAGGTATGCAGTGTGCTAGGCTTTAAATATCTTATTTCCTTTTTTTCCTTTAGGAAACAATATCTGGGTTTTTATTCCTTTTAATCTCAATAATCTTATTTCTCATTTTGTGCACCGTTATATTTTTCTTTACTCTAGTTCTAGAATAAAAAATTCCTGGATGAGTTCATGTAAAACTATGGCCAGTGCGAGTGAAGGATTTTCATACTGCCAATAATATACATAGACTCACATATTTATTGAATGTCATACTAAAATCCTATAAATAATAGTTTTTCCTTCTTGTCATTCATAAGGTAAACAACTATCATTTTGCATGTGGATGTGTAAGAAGTGTATTTCCTCTTGTCCTCCAATTCATGCCCCTCATCTCCTTTTGCTAAGATGGGACAGACACAAAAGCCTGAAAGCACAATACAGTCCCTTTTGCACTCTCTTCTGTCCTGCTTTCCAGAAGAATCTTGCATGGGCACCTTGAATCCTGTGTCTATCTCATCTGAGGATACTTACATAGCTGGGAAGCTTTGACCTTTACAGAGGAAGAGAAATTGAACGTACTGTATGTGGAATATAGGGGATAGAACAATATTAGCACGCTGTCACTATTAGTATCCTGACCCTCTTGGATAGATACTGTCAGTGTCTGTCTGGGGATGGATGACTCAAGCTCGGTGGGTGTGCAGATGACGTTTCAGGCTTAAGTGCATGAAACACCTTTTATTCCATGATTCAGCCTCACCTCCGGTTTGCCAGTGTGGCTATGACTGCAGTTTCTGACACATCCTTCCCCTTAGATGATTTTCCTGTATGAGGTCATGCTGCTTCTGTTCAAAAAGACATCGCACAGCCTTCACTCTTTCTGGAGTCCCATCTTTGCCTATATTTGCTCTTAAAGTTCTCACAAATTGTAATAAAGGACAGCAATTTCCAGAAAAAACTTGTGCGTGCAGGAAGCCACTCCAGAAACAGGAGGGAGTGTCATTTTTATCACTACCAATCACTACAGTCTCATACAGGCTCTGGTTAATCTCTGTCTTTGCAAGGAGATTGCTGACAACCATTCAGTAAATTTATGCTCAAACAAGATGCCCACTGAAGTTGTCAGGACTCATTCATGGAAGATCTGGTGGTCAGTCTCTGATTTGTGCTTTGATGAGGCAAACAGCTCCAGCCAGAATCTGGACATTTGATTTGTAACCGTTCAAGTATAGCCTGCAACAGTAAATCCTCCCAGACTTCTTGATCACCACTTTTTAGGCTACAATTGTTGTATTTAACAGCAATGAAGGAAATGTTATGCTAAGCAGTATGGCATTAAACAGAAGTTTATTATTTAAAGATGCCTGTGTTGTAACCTGCAGGCAAGGGTTTTGCCAGTCGTGTCTGGTGTTCCTGAGATCTAGCAGCAATATAACCCTGTAGAGACAAGTCCCTCAGACAAGTATTGAATTACCCTACTACCGTGTGCTTTCTTAATGAAACATTAGCACCTCTGGGACTTGACAGGTTTCATCCATGATTACTTCAGCAGAGGTAGTATGAAGAAAGCAAGCTGAAAGACAGAAAATATGTTTTGATATTTATTTTAATTCCAGAATAACATATCTTTTCTAATTAGAGAGGTGCCTTCCAGGCAGATGTTCAAATCATGTGGGAATTTGTATGCCAAATGCAAGATTAATGGGCTCACATGCTAATGAAGCACTCTTTCACTTTCCATGCCAGAGAATAAAAGCACCAGCCTTTCAATGGCAAAGATGAAGCTACATCTTTCCTTAGCTGCAAAGGTTTATACCGGTGGGATTCTTCATATATTATTTTACTGATTCATAGAACAATATTTTTAGCTTTATCCTTTTCATGCTGTAGTAAAAGGCTTAGCCCTTTTCTCCTCACATAGGCAAACCTCACAATTTGCATGTCTAGATTATATAGCACCATTGCTCTGTGAACATTTTCATCCTGCTTCCAATGAGGCACTAAACAGAAAACACTTCCTCTAAACAAAAGAGTACTGACTTGGTTATAAGAAATGGCATTTCAGTGTGCCTTGGATAATACACCAAGAGTCAATTTAGTGTCAAAAAATAGCAACTTGCCTGCCTATATGAAAAGTTTTTGCTTTTGTTTTTTTTTAAGTGGTAGGCAAGCTGACTGAGATTCTATCTCCACCATGAAAAAGACCTTTATTTTGTGTTATTAAACAAAAGCTGAGCTTATCACTGACATCACAGGCTAGTCCTAATGGCTTTTACAATAGTCCTAATGGCCAGCCTGAGAGACTCTCTGAGCCACATTCTCAGGCTGTATAAACTAATGAACAACCGGACCCTCCATTTTTAGTACTTCCTTTCCCCCATGTGTCATTTTCCACCCAATAGTAAGCTACAGCATACAGTTTCCTGTGTCTGAGATCTGGCCTTACAATTTTCATACAATTAATCATTTTTATACAAGTTCCTTTACACAGAAGATCAGGTTTGGGGTGTTTATGAGTATAGCCTGATCTTCTCACCCATCTTTGCCTACACTTGCATGTGTGGTTGTGCCTGAGGGTGATATAGGAATTCCCTCCATCAGCTTGTCATTGGTTTTGTAGAACCCAAATTACCTTCATTTTCTTTGAATTTTATGGAAAGGAAATAAAACACAATAAAATATTGTTCCCAAAAGGGCAGTTGTGTAGTATAATCTGCATTTCTCTTCTATTTCAGGCTGCCTCAAGAGGACACTGTGTTGCCAAGGTTATACAGTTATAATCATCATGTATTTATGCAAAATAAAAACTATATAATAGTGCAACATTAAACATGAGGAGATTATTAAAAGGAAAATACAGATGAACATAAGCCTTTTTGTCTAATACTTCCTTTTATAGGAGTTTAAAACAAAACTTTAAGGCATATATATATAATGCATATATGCATTACTTCATTACTAGTCTCGATAGACTAAGACAACTAGTGTCTCTGTACATTTATTAAATACATTGATTTTTAGGTCACAAAATGTTCTTCATGAGAAATTGTCTTTTCAGATTAGCTCTAGAGGATTTCTATTTTGTAAATATAGGTGTTCAAGCACTGAAGTGTTTATAGCTTGAACCAACCATACCACAACTACTAGCTACTTGGATGTGTTAACTGGTGTGTGTGGAATCTCCTAGCAAGCATCAAATGCCCTTAGCTCCCAAACAGTTGCAAAACAGAGCACCGGATTGTTATCTTACATCCTGAAAGTCCTTCCTGTATGAGGAAAGATGAGGATCAGGCTTCCAGATTCATTAGTTCCTATCTATTCTGGCTCCAAGGATAGGGGAACACCCCTCTCTGCTCTCCAATTTGGGATGTGGACAGAGATCCACACTATTTTGTCATTAATACATTGGATAGTCATCTTTTTTTGCCCACGCAGGAACATAACAACATATAGGAACACAAAGTCATCTCCGTATTTATCCATTTTTATGATGTTGTACAACAGATGTGCTGATCACGTCCATACCCATGCAGCCACTCTCTGGCAGTGGCGAGGTGAGTGTCTGGGGAAAGTACAGAGGGGAGTGGAGGTGTAAACTTATAATTCCTCAAACAGCCTCCACTAGTTGAACCTTAGGAACGTGCTGTGCCAGGTTTGCTTTCTAGGTTTTCCATTCCTGGGTTTATCTTTCTTGTTCATTTTCCCTTGAATCTAAGTGAGCTTTGAGTACCCATAACATCCTCTAGCAGCAAGTTTTCCACTTTAGTTACACAGTGTGAAAGAAAAAATATTTCTTTTTGTTTGTTTGTGTGTTTGTAGTCAGCTTACATTTTGCTAATTTTGGTGAGCCACTATTTTTACACTAGGATGAAATGGTAAACAAATTATCCTGATATACCATCTCAATACCACCTATAATTTCACAGGCATTTTTCCTGCTCTTATAGAACGGTTCCCTTTCCACAGTAATGTCCCCTGTTTTATTTCATTCTTGCCTCTGTGGAAACCTTTTCACTCCTTCGGTAGTCCCTATTGCTCCTTGTTATTCCTCTTTAAACTTTTTCTGGGTTTCTGGCACCTGTTTGGAGATGGAGAGGATCAGAACTCTCTGGGTAAGGAGGATATAAAATCTACCACACCTCAATGTTCCTGAGAACAGAAAGCAACAAATCAGCCCTTGCACAAGTCCCAACATCTTCCTACAGGTTCTATCAGAGTTATCTTCTGTTCCCAAAAGTGGTAGTTGTGCAACAGATTTGGTTGCCTTTCAGTCAGGTGTAACGTGATTCCTGAATGTATATTGCTCCACACACCCCAGAAACCAGGCTGGGATTCCACATTACAATTTTTCAAGTTGCAAAGCTAGTTTAAAAGCAGTCTTCCCTTCTATGTTGGTACTTGGATGTGGCAATTCAGCTGCCTGGGTGACCATACTCAAAAAAGGTTCAGTGAAATGATCTAAACTAACAGACACACTCTCCCACCCTTCCTCCAATGTTGCTTTTTTTTGTTTATTAACCTGCATTACTCTAGCTGTCAGCAGTGATAACAATGAATGAATTAGCCTTGCTAAAGGACCGATAAGCTTCCCCCACCAGAGGTGGGGTAGCAGAGAAAGGAATGAGCAGGTGACAGCAAAAGGAGGGGATGAAACTTCTGAAATTGGCTTTCCACCAGCAAAATCCTCATGTGAAATCAATGGTCTCAGAGGTGATGAGAAGCTGCACAGATTTCATCAGTTGTGCTTTTCTCAGGGAGGGATCATGCAGGTGGGAGGGATTTGGAAGGGAGAGGGGAGGAAGGGTCTTGGGCTAAAAGGCTTTATGTTTGTGCAGGCAATGATGTTCTGAATTGTTCGTGATTTCTCAGGTAAAGACTCACTGCCTGAAATGTCTCTTTTGCAACATAACACACCACACTCTTTCCCTCTTAAAAATAACAATAAATTGATTGAGATATAGAGAGCAGAAAGATTGACAAAGAGGGGACACTATCAAGCACTGCAGGGAGAGGTTGTTCCTGTGACTGGAAGAGCAAGCAGATTTTTCAAAGTACAAGTCAGGAGGTTTAAGATTCCAAGACTGGAGAAAGCAAAATAGAAAAATGCAACTCCAAGCTCCCAGTGACATACTTAAATAGGTTCTGCCCTTCTTAAACTCCGGATTTGCTGCAGTTTACATCATTAATCCTTGCATTCCTCACATGCCAATCAGGCCTCTTAAGGGGGCACTTGGGCAGGGAGGTTTTCTGTGACTTACCGTTCCCCTGCGTGATAAGCAGAAAGTACTTCCACAGATATTGTAAGCAATATGCCTCTATGGCTGTCAGACAAACAGTAACATATTCTCAACCAAATACTCTCAGCTCAGCCAGGTCTTCTCCCAGTGCCAGTCTCTATCTCACCTGGTATCAATTTATGCCAGGGATGATCTGGCCTGATATCTTTCCAGTTCCATCAGAAAGCCTTCAGTAACAAAGCAATACTTCAGAGCATTTCACATTTAGAAGATGGTTGAGCTGTTTGTTGGCATTTTTAATGAAATTTCCTGTCATAATTTAATATATTTGATTTTATTTTTTAAATTTGCTTGTATGTAATGAATTTCATGTGTTTGTGAATTAAAAAGAAAGCCATGGAAGTGCAAACTGATGATTTATTTCAATACAAAAGCTCTCACTATAAGCATGTACAAAATCAGTTTATCTATATGAATATTCATATGCTTAATGCACACAGTATTAAAAGAAATAAAAGCAAGAACACTTAATGATTGCCCTAACACCCCTTTATAACCTAGCAAGCTAAAACCACAGAGACCTTTAATTTGTTAAGATATCTTAATAACCAAACATTTTTCTTCCAAGCACATGTTCTTTGAGGAAATATATCAGGTTGAAAGAGTTTATGTGAAAAAAAAGACATCTTAAGCAAAGGTTAAAAATTACACCATGAAAAATGAGATCTTTCTGGAGACCAGGTAACTAAATATCAGAGGAACATGTTAACATCATGGCGAAAATCTGAGTTTTAAGTGAAACCAGAGGGGACTGGGTCACTCCGCATGACCCTGCAGGCATGCTAAACAAGCCTAACTCCATTTCAGAATCCGTCATTGACTGCTGCAGCGAGGTGCTTGAAATGGGGCTGTGTAGCTCGACAGTATTGTTTTCCGTCTCCATGTTTCACAAGGAGCCCAGATGAAACCTCAACACAGAGAAAAATAGATATTTCCAATTAGATTTTTTTTTCTTCCTCTGGAGTCAAGTATTTGAAGGTTTGGTGTTTTGATAAATCAGTGCAGCCACTGTACCTTAGTGTTTGCTCATGCTGATTAGTTCAATTAGATCTAAAAGTCTGCATTATATATTGCAGTTAGTAGATTTTAAATAATAGATTTGATCCTAAACATTTTAATAGCTGTGTTTCTTTATACCTACATGTTTGTCATGTTTATATCTTATTTGGATTTTTTTAGTGGTAGATAAGATTTATTTCCTCATTTTGAAACTTTATTTTAGTTGCTTATTTGTTAGGGTTTTGTTGTTGTTTTTTTTTGGGGGGGGGTTGGGTTTTTTTTTCTGTTTTATGTCGAATGTGCCCAGATTTTAAGTAAGGAATCTTTTAAAGATGGGTTTTGTAGCTTGAAATAAATATTATATGTTAAACATTTATTTTATTTGTAGCCATCTGTGAGACAGAGGTAACAAATAAAAACTTATATAATACCTGAATTCAGTTTTTGAGAGTTGACTTTCAACTTTGCCAAGATTTCAAGTATATCACTCCTCTTTTTTTTTCTTTTTTCTTTCAAAATTGTTTTATGAATGCAGTTAAAAACCAAGGTGACTTTTTAGCACAATGAAATGTTTCACATTTAGAGGCACCCTGACATCTGTCCTCAGTGCATTTGGTTTGTGAAGAAAAGTTATGAAAAGAGAGTGAACAGAGGGAGTCAGGCCAGCTAGCTGTTATTCTACGCAGGGTTGTACCTATGAGGTTGGATAGAAGCTCACATGGCCAAGCACCTAAGTTTAGTGGACAGAACTGCAATAATGCTGGTAACTAAATTGGGTTAAATGCACCGCTAAGGTGTAGGAAAGACTCTGTAACAGAATTTAAAGAAGATGTTGCAGCTGCAGTAATGTATTAACTCAATGCAGCAATGGGATAATATCAGCAAAAATTTGTCAAAGGGGTTCTCTTACTGTGATAATTTGATCATTTACTTTAAGTTCTTTATGCTGTTATTCCAAATCACTGCAAGCTCAAGCTAATTTGGATTCTGGTGACACAAAAAATTGGGATCTGTCTGGTTTTCTGTGCTGGCCAATATATCCTAAAATCCTTGGTCTGAAGCAGCAAAATGTCAGCTCTCATAAGAAAGCCAGATGCCAGATGTTGGAACAATTGATGGCCCAGATGACAGAGGTCGCCATTTGTTTTGGGCAGCTGTCCTTCAGTGGGCCGGTGCCCCGAGGACCGCAGGCAGACGCCAGATGGCTCCGGGTGGGTCCTCCGGCTGCCCCAGGGCCACCCGCTCCTGGCAGGGTCTGGGGGGGTGCAGCAGATTCCCAGAAAGATATCGGCCTGGGGAGGTGGGATTTAAATCAGAACCTTTGAAGTCAATATAAGTTAATATGAATGAATTTGACGATGGGTATAGCAATTACTGCTGCAAGGGGATGGCAGCAGCAAAGTCAGGCTCCCGCAGAACATCTAAATACCCAAATCATTAAGCTCTCCTGTGACCTGTATATCCTGGGTCAAATTCATATGGAGACTACAAAGCCCACAGGCTAAATTATATATTTGAGGACACAGCTAATCAGTCTCGCCTAATAAAACTACAAGAAAATGCATGCTGCAAGCTGACATCACCACAGACAAGCTGCATGTAAAAGTGCACTGTAAAACAATGAGTCTAGTGCTTTCCTGCCTCAGACTGAGATGACTGGAGGGGGATCTGATAGAGGAGCTGTAAAATCATTAGTAGAAAGGAAAAGGTGAATAGGGAACAATTGGTCACTGTCTTTTCAATACAAGAACTGTATCAAAGGAAGCCAGCAGGACCCAGATTCATAATAAACAAAAGGAAAAAAAAAAGCCCTGACCCAGTGCAGAGATAACCAGCAAGACTGCTTGCTGCAGGGTGGTGATGACACCAGAGGTTTATGAGTGTTCAGAAATGGCCAAGTCTATGGCAGGCATATCTGTCAAGGGTGCCTGAACACAAAGGTGTGCTTCCCTTGTATGCTTTTCCAGTTTACTTACGATGCGCCCTGTCAGTTACAGGCTGGTGAGTTTGGTAGATACTTGGCTGAGCCATTACAACCATTCTCAAGTTTTCACCTTCAGCATTGTCTAACCACAGAAATCTGGGGAGGAGCCTTTTTTTTAAAACCAGGTCCCTGTGTGATCACTTACCCAGGTTAGTTCAGTCTAAGGAAAATGTCATAAGTCCCCATAGCTGTCTTGTTGCAAAAGCTCTTTGGAGACATGTCAAACTGGCTTTTCAGTTTTGCTCCCTCCCTCCCCCCTCCCGGCAGAAAAACAGGCTGTTGTGGAATGAACATAAGCTTATAAACAACAGATTTGCTTTAGTTCATTATCTTTTGTGACCATGTAGAAGCAATCCATTGGCAATTAGAAGCCTCAGATTGAAAATCAGCAGCTACTATCCTTGGGAGGTGGATTGCAATCCTGGTGCCAGTTGTTGGATTCCTTTATTTTCCTGGGTAAAGCTATGCAGTTTAGCAGTCATGTGCCATAATCTCATGCTTGCTGCATGGCAGTTTCCAAGGAAACTCGCAGGCTGCACATGCTAGAAGTGATCCTGAGGGGATGTCAGCTACGATTGCCTTAGTGGAGGCTTTGCTTGGAGTGGAAGCTTACACATGGTAGAGGCTGGGTTTCCCTTTCCAGATGAAGAATTGAGTGTTACAATGTGTTTACAACAAAGCACATGTTTTGGTTTCTAGATAGAGACCAGAAGGTAGGACTTCACAGTGATTTCAGTTACTTAGTGCATTTTTTTTCCCCCAAAGCATGTTCCACCTACCTATTTCTGTAGCTTAATATTTCTGATCAGTGAAAGCTTGATGTGTTTCATTGACATTTTGTGAATAGTATTTAATATGGTGATAACCAGGCATGAAAAAAAAAGGGATTAAGAAAACACACATGAAGATACAAGCTGAATAAGTCAACCTATTTCACTGGGAAGCATAAGCATTTGAAAAAAGGGTACTCTGCTAGAACAAACAAACCTTGACTTAAAAGATGAGATAAAGGTCCAATATCCTAACGAGATAGGAGTAGCATCTGATATCTGTATGTTGCATGTATCCAATACTATCCCAGTATATTAAAGGTTATCAGGGTGCAGCTTTTCAGCCTCTGGGATTAAGGCTGCCTATACTGCACAGCTCCTGTACACCCCAAAGTGTATGCATTAGGTTTATAGGGATATTTGTGAAAGTGCTTGTCCACGTAAACACTGTTCACCCTACTCATTTGCTCTGAAGTTACACAGAGCATGCATGTTTTGGAAGAAAATTATAGATTTGGTTTTCTAATTTTTTCCTTTTTGTTGTTGTTGTTGCTGCTTTTGTTTTGCTTCTGAGATCATGGTCAAACACTAATTTTGGCCAAATCAGAAGTACAACACTGTGAAGTATAAAGGCTGTGACAAAGAAAGCAGAGTACATGTATCTTCTGGCTTCCAAATACTGAAGGAATGTATGAAATGATCCAGTGTATCATTTAATAAAGATTTTTATTGTCCTTCAAGAACTGAATCTTGGACTGTAAAACATCAGAGTTTAAATCCAAACATTACTTTCTGCCATGTAATTTGGAACACTGAACAGAAAAGCTTAGTGATTATAAGGCAGTCAGGAGCAAAAAGGAGACGGTCAAAGCCTGTGTCTTCTTACTCCAAAACAGAAAAGTAACAAAAAGTAAATGACCCCAGCCAACTCCCCACTCTGCATTAAAATACGAAGAAGAGAAAATAAAGGTTGAAAGAACAGAAAGCTGCTAGATGCTACCAATTATTTTAAACTGTTTTAAATTAGATAGGAAATCAGTGCCATATTATCATACAAAACATACAGTAGAGGGGGAAACACAGAAACACTTCCCTAAATTTACTGAAATGCATTTGTTTCATAACAAAAATATGTACAATGAGGAATGCGTATCCAATCTGGAAGAATGTTAGCATTTAACACTCTTTTCATCTTTGTGAAAATACTCCCCTTCTGAGACCTTGCCAAGAAAGAGAGATTTTGACAGGCTGACTTCTTCAAGGGGAATACTTTATGTCTAAACTCAGCTTCAGCTATGTGTCATCTTCTTCTGAATAGTTGCTAGTGTGTGATTTTGGTTTGCTTTGGGTTTTTATTTGGTCATTATTTGATTTTGGACAGAAGCACCGTAATATGTTATCTGGCACATTTAAATTCATCAGTATTTGGTAGCTACACATGTATAGAGAGTCTGTTCACTTTTAATCTATAAAGACAGAAAACAACCTTCATTTCTAAACTTCTGCAATTGCAAAATGTAACATGGAACAAAAAAAAAAAAAAGGGGTAAAATCTCCTTCGTGCCATTTCCTCCATTTACAACACCACGAGATCAAAAAAATAAATCGACAAACAGGAAGTTGATATGAAATTATAGCTCCTTCTATGAATTTGACATTCTTGGTTGCCTGCTCTCTTTGAAGAAGAATAATTGAACAGGCTCTGGTTACAGGGGCTAGCTCTTTTGAAAGCAGAGCTCTCTAGGTGAAGGTTATTCTTTACTCAGGGGTTAATCAGGGACCTGGATTTCTGTTTCTATAATACTACTAAAAGGAAAGGACTGAAAACAAATTCCTCTCTTCAGAATTGCCCAAGATTTCAGTCTCCAGTGTTGATTGGCACTGATAACAGCTTCTCTCTGTTTTTTGGTTTTTAATCTCTCTAATGAAAGCATCATCAATTATCTTTTCTTTTTAACTCTTTGCTTATAGTTTCTACCTCTAGGTACTCTAATAACCTATAAAATGTCAAATACTTTGATCTCTAATTCAGCAAGTCACCCTAACATGTGTGATCTTAAATCCTGTGAGTTCGTTGTGCTTGTGGTGTGTTGGTGTTGTATAGTGTTACAGATGAAGGCAATGGAAAAATCTGTACACTTAAAGAGTCCTTCTCGGATTGCAGCCTGAGCCCAGATTTCTACTCTCTGGTTTCTGGAAGTCAGCTTCCACTTCAGGCACCCAGTGTGATAGAAATGCTTACTCTACACAAGGACAAAGAAACAAGAAAAAATGACCAAGATGGATCAGACATAACACAATAATCTGGTGGTAGAAAGTGGACCAAAATGCAGTTGAATGTACTGTGGGAAATTACGTGTAAAGGAAATCTGGTTTTCTGTTGCATGTCTAGGAGGGGATGAGGTAAGGAAGGACACACTGATGTTGGCAATTTGAAATGAACTGAAGATGCAGAGGAAACTGGTTTTTAACTGGGTCTTCTTAGTGTCTTCTAAAATGGCTGCATCTTCTTCAGTAAGACAAAATCATCCTTTTTCTTTTATTTTTAAAAACACTTCTTATGGAAAAATTTTGCAAATGAGGCAAGGTTCAAGTATTCCCTGCAGGTAAAGCAGACCATCCCTGCTGCCATGCTTCTTTTTCTTAACTCTATTTCTAAAAAAAAAACCCAAACTGGAGAAGAGAAAAAGAGAGACAAAAAAAAAAAAAAAAAGAAAAAAAGGAAATGTGAAAAAAGTGAGTAAAGAGAAGTCCCTGGTTCTTCCTCGACAAATGACCTTTCCTATTTTTGCTGCATAGCTGCCCAGGTGAAAGTTTCTAACCAGCAGATGATTTGGTTTTATTTGGGCTGGTGCAGTTACATGTTTGATCTCAGAAATAATACAGGACACTGCTTATTTTAGTTCAATGCTTTTATAAATACTTTTTGTATTCCAAGACAGTGGCTGCCTGGCTGGTTTTAGCCACTTTTCTTCTTTTCTTCATCTCCAGACTTCTCTGCTTCTGGCTTGGAGACATTCCCAAGGGTTTGTAATGTTCCAAAGAGAGTAAGGAAAAGAAAACACAAGAGCCCTAGTCAAGTGCAAGTGCAGTGGTGCTGCTGGAGTGCCTTATTCTTTGAAGGAGTACTGCAGTACTCTGCTTTTTAGTCCGCTTTTTATTTAATGAGATAGTTTCTTTCATACGCAGAGAAACTGAGGCAGGGAAATGGGTCCCATAGGTTACTGAATGCTTCACAGAGATGCAATAATATTTCTGGCTTCCACTTATCCTTGTCAAACTACTCAGCAGCATTGCAGGAGGAGCTCAACACCTGAAGGAACAAGCCATGAGCAGCTTGTCTGAGGTCAGGGGAGCCAGTCTGAAAGTTCACGTTAGCGCTCTGGGGTTCCCATTCCCAGCTGTCAGCATGGCTGCCAAGCTGTTCGCATAGATTACCTGTGGTTTGCCTCCTTCCAGTCTTTCCCACTGTTTGTCAGTCCCAGTTTTTGACATCTCATTTAAAATTAGATCCTAATTTTGAAACCTGATCTACGTTAGTGCCGTTCGGCAGCTCCAGGAGCTCAAGTGAAAGTCTGCCTGCAAGGAAAAGCTTGTGGGATAGCAGCCAACAATTGCAACTGTTCAGGGCTGGGGCGCTTGCAGATTTGTCCAGCATCCAGCTTTCTAGGATTGCATCCCCAGAGAAGCTCCTAGTACTGGCAACAGAGTGGGATCCCCCTGAGCACTGCTCTGGGGCCATGCACCCCACGCTGCCCCTGCCACCTCTGCAGAGACACTCTGCTCTGCAGGCAACCTGCTCCAGAGGCACCCCATTCCAGGCCAACCTGCCTGCAGCAGCTGTCTCTACCTGCCAGCTCATAGGAGCAAGGACAACTTGGGAAAAGGGGGCACGTCTCTTGCTTTGATTTCTTCCCCCCCTACCCCCCAGACCAGAAAAATAACGTCAATTTTGTGTTTTGGAGCTTGTCACGAAATCAAGGCATTCTTGTACGTTACAATGAGAGAGTCCCTCTGCCTCTTGCATTAGTTTTTGTTGTAAACTGTTCCTAAAGCCATCCAGAGACATACATGCAGCATATATGGATTTGTCCCTGAAGAAAAAGCTGAGTTTTTTGAAAAGCCATTAAGAACTCACATGAAAAGAAGGTTCTTTAAGAAAGTCAGTTTTGGCTTTTGCCTCACAGGTATTGTCCATGTAGGAATTTGCTTATATAAGACATAAGAGTGTAACTGAGCCACAGGACAGTAAAAATATCACTCAACAATTTCTCTATTCGCCCCCAGAATTCTAGCAATGGCAGAAAGAGTTTTGGAGCAGGGACTGTCATAAGCATATCCTGTGTGCCAATCTGAAAGGCAGGTATACAAGAGAGGATCCAGCCCACTGCAATCCATCTATACTGGGATGTTAGTGCCTAAAATTAGTTCATGTTCAGAATAGGGTTACAAATTGGTCTGCAGACACAAAATTCATAAGATTCTTCCTCATGACTGAGGCTGCCATATCCTTACTTGGTCACACAAGTTCAGTGGACAAGGGTGCCTATGTCTTACCTAAACTCTGCTATACATGAAATTTAGCCAAACACATATCAAATGTCTGGCACAGATCAGGAATAAAATAAAAAAATAAATAAATAAAAACCAACCTAAAATCAGTGCTCTTTATTTTTTTTTTTAATTCCTGATCTGAGCCAGATATTTGTCTTTAAACGTATTTGTGTGAAGGCACAGAATGTCTCTAACCTTTCACCATGGCCAATAAAGGCATAACAACGATCAGCAATTTCAAGTATGGAAGATTGAGGGTACATTATGCTTACCTAAATATAGGCATATAGTTCCATTTGGGGTGCCCTTATGTTGTTTGTTCATTCACCTGTGTCAGTCTTATTTGCTGTTCACATATGTATATACTGAATAAGTCTCAAAATCAACTGTCTTCTGAGTCACCCCATGTGCAGGTAGCTGGACTGAGTCACCAGGGGCTGAATCTCTGCGGAGGCTCCAGCCACTACAGTGGAGGCTCAGGCAGTCAGTACAAGCATAGGCAGGGAGTGTCCCTACAAACTTCTATACCTAGGTGTTTCCATTTTGAACTGCACTCTCCTACATTTCCAAAGTTCAGGACAGTGACCAACTTCAAGTCATGGCACTTGCCTTTCATGTGAGGTCTAAGGACTCTTACAGTCAAGAGAAATCCTGCTTTTGAGTCTGTGTCACTAGGCAGGACCTGATACTGTGATGCAGGCAGTGCAGGAAAGGTTCTTCTCCACAGCAGCAGTAATGACTTTGGTCCTGGATTGAGAAAATGAATCTTGAAGTGTTTAAGATCTATTTGTACTGCTGCAAACTGCCTAAAATCCAATTTTTTGGGACCTTCTTGAACAGGGACACTAAGGAAAATCAATCCAAATGAACTGATGGTGTAAATTTAAAGTGTTAAAACTCATCGTTAGTGTAACTGTAAAGACAATATAATTCTGAAAAAAGGGATCCTCAAAAGAGCTTAATGAGGTTTTGCTTAATCCATTAAACAAGTGAATCTTTCTCGAGATTTCCCTGTGGACACACCCCTAATCTTTTGTCATAAATTCACTATTCCTTTTCTTGTTTGCATAAATTTCATAAAGCTCATGATTTCAGTGAACCAAATAATCACAGAATCATAGAATAGTTATGGTTGGAAAGGACCTTAAGATCATCTAGTTCCAGCCCCCCTGCCATGGGCAGGGACACCTCCCACTAAACCATGTCACCCAAGGCTCTGTTCAACCTGGCCTTGAACACCACCAGGG
>JANHGB010065163.1:0-22036 GCA_026283785.1 Coracopsis vasa | reverse complement strand
GATTTCCTGGTGCTACACACATAATCCCTGGAAAGGGTGAACTGCCACAAAATATTACTGGGGTCAATGTCCCCCTATAATATCAGTGACTGCCTCATGATGGCTCAATGCAGGCAGGGATGCTCTGTGTTGCTTTGCCATTGTGCTCCAAACAGGGTAGGAGCTTGCTAGAATTCTGAAACAAAACCAAGTTATTACTATGCCACGGTTGCAAATACGTCTGAAGATATTTGCATTATAGGGTCTATGATTGTTAGTGCTAACTAACAGTTCAGTGATAAAGAGAGAATGATTATATACTGGAGAAGAAAAGGTCATACAGATGTTGTCTGTTCAAGAGAAACAAGGGTAACACAACACAAGGTTTTAGATACAGATCTGCAGTACATCTTGAGACTGAGATATATAGAACAATTTTGGAGTCTAATGGCTCAGCAGTTTGATGCTGCGCTAAATATCCAGCTGCAACACAAAAAGACAATAAAGGAGAATAGTTGGGTTAGCTGCAAGTGAGAAGACATTTTTATTGATCTCAGAATAGCCTTAACTGACAGAAATAAATTCTGGGACTGTAAAAAACCAAACTTGCCCCCAAACCATCACCCACTAAAACCAATGGATTAGACCTTGCTTCCCATAAGGGAAACAAAAACCAAATACTTGTGTCTAGTATTTTGTTAGAACAGATGATATTTTAATCAACTGAAGAAATTATTTCACACCAGAGAACAGACAGTGTCATGATGGTGCTCAACCCGTCTAGATAGATTACCTGCTTTGAAGTCTTGTCACTGGCAGATATGGTACAGTTATGCAGAATATATATATCAACAAGAGCAAAACTGCTGGACAGCAACATCATCAATGAAAAATTGGCTTTTGTTGATTCTGGATTATGCATTTAGGAGAGGATGACACAGAAATTCTAGTCTTGTTCACGGGGAGATGAAAGGTATCAGGAGAGACTTGAGAGCTCCTCACAATGTAGTTATACAGCATCTTGCATAAAGCTATTGGTTGATCCAATTTCATAGATGCTATGGAAATACTTTTCTGATAATGGGTTGAAAATTCATTGCACGTTTGTCTACTTTGATAAGTACATGTGTGAACTGCAAAAGTGGGAGACTAAGGGAGCTGGAAAGAAGTATTTGGTGCAGTTAACAAAGCACTGACAACTGCACAGCTGCAAGTGCAACGAGACCCGCTTTACCTGTGGTCCTGCCTCGTGACACCTCTCCTGATGGAGGAGGAGTTGTGGGCTCAGATAGACTGGCAGAGGGCAGTGAGAAGCCAACCTCATATATATCATGCACTTCTATAAAAACTGAAAGAAATGATGTACAGTTTGAGAAAGAGGCCTTAGGCAAAATATCTGGAAAACGAAATCAGACTGACACTGACATTGAAGTTTTAGCTGGCAAGCAAATCCTTTCACTAAACCTTTTATTCTCCAATGGTGCACCTGTTGGTTGAGTTTTGTCTGAAACTGTAAATTGTAAACACAAATGCATAGGCACCAGGAGGTCTCTAAACATTACTGTCATGTAACACAGACAAATCTCTAGTTAAACTGTTCAATGTATTGCAGCGGGAGGCTGTGATGCCACAGGGGATAAGACAAATTCATGGAAGAGCCATTGAGAACTATGAAATACCAATGATACAACCTTTATTCAGGACTTCTCCAAGCCACAGACTGCTGGAAGGCTATGGCAGAGGACACGTTACTGGGTTCCTTCCTTATTTGCTATCATTTCCTTCAGATCTTGTGCTAGCCTCCCTCAGTGAGAGGATTTGGGGCTACATAGACCCAGGATCTGAGCAGGTACTGCTGGCTTAGATCTTAGCTTCTTAGCTTCAATGTTAAAAGAGAAGGCGCTCTAGCAAATACCAAAATACAGCAACTCTTTCATATGCACAGCCTTTCATGTGGCACCCCTCAAACACTTCTGCCAGGACCGTGATCACCAACTCACCCAAGCAAATTAGCAGTCTAGGCCCTGGGCCCAATCTAATACATACTGCATACATCCTTCTCTAAAACACAGTCATGCTTAAAAAGGATGAGGATGAGGAAGATGTAATAGGAAAAATTTTGTATTCAGGACTCCTGATCCTTCAACATACTTAAGTGCATGGGAAGTAGACTGAGTAGACAGATCCTGAGGGCTCTTCAAAGTTAAATGTTAACCAGGAAAGTAATAGCATTACGCTGAAAATGCAAGTTTTTCTTCCTAATTAAAATGTCACTTGTGTAGTATTTGATTTGATTTTTCACTTCCACAAATATACTTGTTTCTGACTATTAATGTTGCATCCTGATGCCAGTATTTGTGAATAAGTAATAGGCACATTATTTATGAATAAGTAATGGGCACATATTATATTATTATGTAGCTGAAATTACAGATTGTATAGAATCAGTTTCGAATCTCTGAAACAAACATTTCTTTGTGTCGTCTTTGTGGAAGGCTACTGTATTAATCTCACTATAATTTCCTCTTCCCTCCTCTATTTGATTCAAAATCTGAACATATTATTCAGAATACACATACACTGCAGAACATGATGATATGAAAGAGAGTTAATAGGTTATATCACTATGAGTACAGAAAGTTTTCCACTTGGGCAAAGCCCAGGAAAAACTAGACATTGGAAAAACTGGAAGAAGATATAAAAAATAGTCTTTGACATAAAAAATAGGTTGTACTGTATCCCAGGTTACGCTGTCTGTAATGAAAGAAAAAAATGAGCTGCACTGCTATTTCACTGTAATATCTGCTGCTGAGAAATTGACCATAAGTGGCAATCTAGTTTGGAGCAAAGAATTAAAGCAAGTTTTTCATAAAATATGATTGCAGAAGCCTATTTTTTATAAAAGTATAAAACCATCTCTACAGACACAGGCATCTAAATGTCTAGTTTTACCATGCTCAACTGAAAGAAAGAGGGCTGCAATACAGATGCGGAAGAACAGCATTGCGTGGGACTCAGCAGCTGAATGCACTGGGTGGGTTTGGTATGCGCCACTGGTCCAGCATCTGCAACGTGCTACAGCACTCCCCTGCACACACTTCACCCATGCCCCTGCAAACTGGTCCTCACCACTGTCAGCAGGACAGAAGGATCTGTACAATTCACCATGGCAGAGGGAGAGCGCATGGGTGGGTTCAGGTGAAGGATAGGAAGGCAATTGCTGCTGAAGGTGGGAAGTGGCTCCCCCACCATCAGAACATCTCAGAAAGCTTCAGGCTGGAAAGCTAACACTCCACAGATGAAAACATCAGCTGACCCTCAGCAGTCTCTGACTGTAAGAGACTATTTTAAAAACCCTTGCAAATACGCACAGGTCACAAACTGAATTAGAAATATAGAAGGAAACATATGCTATTCAATGCTTTTGGCTACAGTTTGGCCCAAAAGTCTCAGCTGGAAACATGTGCAGGTGAGTAAACACAAACAGAATCCAGCCATGAGCTGCAAAAAGCTGAGAAAGTTTATTCTTCAGTTTCCATGAAGAAAGAAAATACAACTTCAGGCCATTATACAAAACAAGGTTAAAAAAAATAGAGTATCAGAAATGAGAAAGAGATGGAAAGGGAAGCAGGCACTTCTATCTGTTGCGAGGGGACCCTTTTCTATTGAAGCAGCTTCTAGTTTTTCACCTGCAGGGAAAAGAAATAAGACACTGAAAGCACAGCTTATAACAGGAAAAAGTAATAATCATTATCACATCCTCACATTAGTAGGAACACTTGCTCTTACCACTTCTAAACCTGAAGCACGCCTGCTGACTGCTCTTTGCTGACCTGCATTGCTTCTCTTGCAGGGTAGGAGGCAAGGGAATTTTCAGTGCCAGAGTGCCTCACCTAGAGACTCAGCTTCTTCACCTGCTCCTAGAGGCATCCACCTGGATCCTAGACAAAATAAAAGACAGATGAAAGTACCAACACATGTTGAGAAACCACATGGCCCACTATGGAACCATGCCCCCTGGCAGGGGTAAATTTCCCTGGGCTGGGACCCTAATGAGGTAAACCCCAAAGATTTCTTACCTTCTTAAATGCCACAGTCCATGCTCAGATGTGCTCAGCATAATAGAAACCAAGGAGGAATGGTTCTCTGCCCAGCTCCAGATTTGTCCTGTTGTACCACAGCCATATCTATGGTTTGATGTGTGGGGCAGAACAGTTAAACAGTCTCAGCATTTGGAGATTCATGGAAAGTGGTGATGAAGATATTTTCATTCAACCATGTCATTTAAGAAGACTACAGGATTTTCCATGTTCAAAACCTAGCACTGCAGTGGGCTGTCTCATCAGGTGCTGAACTTCATGTATATTCCAATGACTGAGGTAAGTTCTTGTGCTGAATGAGAACAAGGCTTTTTGCTTTCTTCTGGGATAGTTTCAGTGCTTAGTCACTAGGTATAGTACAGTCACCGGCCTTTGGTGTTGAAGGCCAGGAATCATCAAAGACTTTATACAGAAATCTTTGGAAATTCAGGAAGTCCAGGGGAGTGCTGCAGGCACAAACCAGGGCCATCTCAAAAGTGGCAGAAGTTATGGGGTCCAATTATTCTATGCCACGAATGGACACATATCTTCAAGGTAGGTAGCTCTTCTTGTGCAAGCAACGCACCCAAGAAATGTTATGAAAATCTACAGGCGGGAGGTACATCCAGTTGAAGAAGCAGGTAACAGCTCTAAGGTTATTACTATTAACCACCAGTGGCTTTTGGAAGAGATGTGGAGCACATGGGAATGCTGGTTGTTCTACATCCTTGCTTCATACTGTTTTGTACTGCACTGTCATCTGAGAGCGCTTCTAGGTATTGACAGATCTGTTTCTACAGTGTGATTACAATAAATTAAGGATGTTTCACATGTGACATGTCAGGTGTCTCCTCAAATATCCATGTTTTCCTGGTACATTTTTGCAGCTTTGTTGAGCTAGCAGTGCTTGAATTTTCATTTGTGTGCACAGTGGGTGTCTTGGGAAGCCCTAATGTAGACATTTACCATGGACCTTTCTCCAGCCACCTTCCATTCCAGGTGCCTCACCAAAATCTGAGCACATCAGCTTTGACACATTTAATATCCTTCCAACACATTCAGGGCAGAACAGACAATACCCCTACAAGCCAAGTAAGTCATATCCTACCCTGTCATCTAAAAAGAGCATGCACTGGTTAGAAGACATGCCCTAATGAATCAGCTTGTGCTTAAGGTGCCCGGATTATACCTAACAGCTCTGAAATATTGTGTCACCTGCACATTCATATGAGACTTTATACTGAATATTGAATTGGTGTGCTGCTACTATAAAGGCCCTTTATACATTTTACCTACTCTAGAATGGGCACTCCAGGCAACGGCCATAAAAGAAAATTTTCACATCATTACTCAGGTATCAGTATTTCTATCACACATCATTTATCTGTATGGAGTAGCCTTACCTCAATTTCTATTCCCCAATCTTTCTGTTACCGAGGAATTTCCATCCTTCAGCATTTCATGAATTCTAAAAGGTGTTCAATACCTTCGATGGTTTTCAGTGAAATACACACGAACCCTTACAGAAAAAGTCGGAGGTGTTTTCAAGATAGACAACGCTTTATCATTACTGTCATGGATGATAGTATTGATCTCTAAGCCATCAAGTAAAACCCTCCATCTTACATTCTTGGGAACACATATCTACTACTGACAAGCTGAACATGCAGTTCTGTGGGCTATATTGAATCCCAAATAAGAAATATTTTTGCTGGTAGATTTTCCATAGCTCCCTATTGTAGAAGACCATTTATTCCTCCTGGGAAAGGACAACCTAAACATGCCTGTACATTCAACACGGAATGGCTGCAGTAAGTCCTGAATTTGTACATTAGTGTAAAATGAGACGAATCAGTATTCTGAGCATTTTTATCCAAGCTGAGTTTTCATGTAAGATGCAAGTACAAGCACTTATCTTGCATCAGGTGTTATATTTCACTGGTAAAGTACATGAAAAATTCAAGGTGTTTAGTGTTGCCTTTTTTACTTTACATCAATTCTCAGCCAGTTGTGCCTCACAGGCCATAGCCATCAGAAAAGCTATTTTTCCAAAATGAGTTTTAAAAAATGAGAATATTAAAGCTCAGCTTTACCTGGGGTTCTTGATGATACTGCTCCATTTAAAATCATGACATTAGTCCAGGCTTAACTGAGCACTGCTCTTTTCCTGTACTCCTTCACATTAATGGTAGGTGTTTGAAATACTATTCTTGATTAAATTTAATTCAGCTATGCTTCTGAAAAAGAAATCTTTCTTTTTTTATTTAAATTTATAGTCAGAACCTAATTTTAGAAGCCCTAAAATAGGATCCTTCAGTAGTCAATGAACCTGAATAGGTCAGCTCATTTCAGTTCAAGATACATGTCTAAGGCAGAAGGAATAAATAGCCCTCTGGACACATACATCTCTTTCAACTGTCTATGTGCAGCTGGCTTAGTTTTTAGATAGATAAAATAAGTCAAGATAAAACTTCCCATATCCTTTGATCAAGACGTATCATGCACAACACTGACACAAGGTTTTTCTAGGTTGCCTGCTTGAGCACTTTGTAGGTCGTATCTTTTTGTTTATATGTTTTTACACAGTTTTAACACAACTATATAATCTTATAATATTCTGTTTGGAATAAAAAGTAAAAATAAAGAAAAAATAACGTATACTTCTAATAAAGCTTAATTTGAATACATGTCAAAGCAGAACTTTGTTGTATATATGCTTCACCATAGGCAGCTGAGCAGGCTATTGATAGTGAGAGGATAATGTAGATCTATCTGTAAGGTTAAGGCTGCTCTTAAGAATCTTCTGGATTTAGTCAAACCTTTTGTGATTTTGTTGGCATGTACAATCAGAGGTGGCTACAACACAAATTTCTAAGCAGCTGGACAATTAATTCATCTTTTAATTGAGCTGGATTTTATGTGTCTGAAAAGGAAAAGGAAGAATGCAGGTAAAGAAGTTTTATGCAGTGCGATTGTTTTCAGTTGAGGGACCACGATTCAGGCATTTCTCAAGTTCTATCTGTACTGTAAGAAACACTTGCTTTCATGCTCAAACTTTTAAAGCAGCAAGTAAATCTCATTCAAATGGGCAGGCATCCTAACACACTCAAAAATACCGGTATGAGTGACAAATATTTCTGCAAGAAAGCAGGTCCTTCTTTCAGAGTGCTTTTAATTTAAGCAGTAAATTGTCTAAAATCCTGGAGAAAAACAGGACTTCCATTCCTGTGAAAGCATGTTTCATTTTGAAACACACAAAAATGTAAGAATTAAACAGAAGATGGTAGCTAGTTTAAATATGAATTCTATTAATGAGAAGAGGGCAAGAATCTTGCCTTCTAAGTGGTTATGACTCATACCTTCCAATAATAGCACGCATACATCATACTTCAGCAAAAAAAAGAATATCAAGCATCCTCTGGATGGAAGACATTCAGATACTTGGTGAACCAGAAGCTGATTAACAGGCATCAGATCTCATCTTGTGAAAAAAAGAACCAAACCCAAAGCAGTGAGCCTGAATCTTTTCTCATTTACCCTGCTGTAAAACACATTCTGCTGCTGTCAATGAAGTTATTTATTGTTGAAACCAGTGTGAGGGAAGAATCAATCAAGAAATGTCTATCAATTCAGCATTTGACCTCATCCAGCTTTCAAAAAAACTCCAATGATTTTAAATGAAAACAACCACGCAACTTCATACTCCTTAAAATAAAACTAAAAGTCCATTCCTAAAGACAAAAAGAAAAAAAACCCTAAAAATTCACAAATCACAAAGCCCTGAAGTAAAGTCACTTAAGTGCCACAGCACAGCTGATGAAGTGCCAAAACCTAGTTTGCATTTGCTCAACAGCAGTGGGGCTGCCCTTCTCCTCCCCCTCTAGCCTCCTAGCACGCTGCTCTGTGTCAGAGAGGCTGCAGGAAGCTTGCATGACTATGTTTTGTGGCAAGGGCTGCCAGAGAAGCCCTGTGGGTCTCCTGAATCACACGAAAGCTTCTGGGAGCTGCAGAGAAGACTGGAGAGTGCAGAGGGTGCCTCTCCAGCAAGTAGAGGATACTTGAGATTAAGTGCTGTGTTTCAGTGGGCTTCCCAAGAATTCAGAGGAAAAGGGAGAGCAGCTATCAGGCAACCTCTGAAATGTCAGTGGGGGAAAGAGATGGCCAAAAAAGCATAAAGTGTGAAGCTGTTTTTCCTGGGGTCTTCTGTAGATGAGGCAAGAGCAAGAGAGCAAAAGTGGGACCTAGATGGTTGAGGAAGCAATGGATGAAGGGGAGAAGTTTCAGCATGAGTAGCTCTGCCATGAGAGGTATTTGTTTGTTTGTTTTTAGATAATGGGAATTGTATTAGCCAGAATTTTATTCTGCCTCAGTCTTATTTTGCACTACTCTATTTCCTGCAGAACGTATAACTGCATCCATCTCTTTGCTCATATGGATGAGATTTTGCTTTCTTTTTTGCAAGTAATATATAACCCCTGTTCCTTTAGATTTTATTACCACATATTTTGTAAGAAACCGCATCACTGAAGCACAGGACAAAGGAATTTGCAATGAGAGTAGGATTTTGAATGCAAAGGGTGACTGGGTACAGGGCTGACTGAACACTGCTGACACCAACTCCAGCTGAGCCCTGTTTACATACAGCACTGACCCCCAAACCTTTTGGCCCCTGAGACCAGTCCCCAAACTCCCTTGTTTGTCCAGATCTAGCTGATAAATATCATGATCAGAGTTACTCCTGAACATGCCAAGCTGTAGATCACTTACAATCAATGATTTTTAAAATTGATTTTTCCTAAACCAGTCATACTTCTGATTCCCAAATACAAAGACCACACACAGTGCAGCTGCACTGCTGCTGTACAGGCTCCCAGTCTGGGAGTCTGTACTGTAGAAGAATTGTTTGCAGTTATCTTGATCTGACAGGCACTGAAGATGGTCTTGCTATTGGAAATGACATCGCAAACTGCCCTTCTCTGGGCTCAGAGGAGGAGACAGACATACACATGGAGGAAATACTCACCAGTCTCAGGCGATGTTGTCTTCACAGAAAGAAGTTTCACTCCTTCTTTATCTGACTGGGCTCTGTTGAAGTCAGAAAACAATTAAGCAGAGAGCATGTACGTTGGTCAGGCAAACAAAATTCTATGATTATGATCTGAAGGAGGCAGCACCTGTGCCTGTCTGTACTGGCAGGCTTGAAATGGGCTTTGCATGGGGCCATGTGTAAGTTGTGGTGGAAAACACCATACACCGAAATCTCTGAAAACACCTTCCTCTTAAAATATGTAATAAATCAAGTTGTATGACTCTGGGTTCACTCTAGCACTCCACAGAAGTGGAAAAGAGGGTGCAGTCTTTTTTCTCTGTCAATACAAGGCTTTTGGTGACGTTGAGTTGCAAGAAGAGTCACTTTAGATGTCCAGGGAATCAGGGCTAGCAAGTAAATCAGCAGCCCAAATGTTGCTTTTGGACATACAAAACATAGAGGCCACAGCCAGACTCAATGGCCACTAGTGTATATCTTCTAATGATTCTTTTTCAGTTTCACCCTCCTCAAACTCCTTAGCCAATACTGTTTTAACTAAGCGTCTGCAAATGGACTAGTGGAGAGAATATGGGACAGAGTAACACGAAATAATAGGGGAGAAGAGAAAAAGAAAGAGAAAAGCCAGAATAAGAAACATTAAAAAGAGGGAAAACATGAACAAAAGAAGGGGGATGAGAAAGGATGGGGAAAAAAAATAAAAATCAACGGTGCAGAAACTCAAAAAGAAGAGAAAAAAGACTGAGCCAGTGGGCCCTGTGGCATAGCATAAACCATTTCTCCATTTCAAAAGATCCCCTGGAAAACAATTAAGAGCCATCACATTTCTATATATGCTGGAACAGATGCTTATCTTATCATGCATACTAGTGTACAATAACTGCAAGTGCATCACTTTCAATAAGATATTTCTCCTTGGGGTAGCAACTACTTATTATGTTTAAATAGAGGAAGATCAAAGCAAATCTCATGCAGAATCTGCTGCAATCACAAGTGCCCCATGAGAGATCTCAAAGCAATGAAAAGACAGGATTCAACTTACTGTTCAGTGCTGTTCTCTTGCCTCTCTGGAAGAAGGAAAAGGTTAATATAATTTTGACTGCTGGAACTCACTTAAGTAAACAGCTATTGCAGTTGCTAGCAGAAAGCTTAGTTGTGTTTTTGCATTATTGCATTAAATACATTAACACAATTGACCAGCTTGAATTGTAATTACTTTTCTAGTTCATCTTCCCAAAAGATAACCATGTTGTCTATGAAAGTGAACTGATATTGCCCAAATCAATACTTCTGGAAACTAAGGAGAGTGATATGTGACTTGTGCAAGAGCACAGCAGGAGCACGTTTTTCCCTGCAGCTCCCAAATCCCCAGGTAGCTGGCACAGAGGAGGCGAGCATGCAATGGCTCTCCAGTGTGTAACAACTGAGCTAAGAGATACAGGAAGAGGAAAGTGAAGGAACAAGCTGCCAGGCTGTACGCTCTGGGGGGTTTAACCTGGCATGACATCTGAGAACAGAGCCTGTCTTCCCCATCAATAAGGAACAGGTTTCTCCCCAAAATGAATCATATACCGAATGTATTTTATTCTTCTGTGCAAGTGTGTGCAGATGGATGGGGCCAGGGAGTTACACCGGATACACAGAGCCAATTCTAGCCCCATGATACTGGGCACAGGACTCTCCATCTGTGAAGGAAGCACACTGGATAGGCCCGGGCAAATGCTACGGGAAGCACCACAGATATCTATCTACTCTACCTTCCAAATGAATTTGCCAGTACCATGCCTGCTGGCATTTGTGCACGGGGGAGGCTGGCAAGGAAATGTTCCTCACTTCATACCTTTACCTCTTGACTCCAAATATTCAGTAATTTCCTAAGCAGGGATCACACCTTCCTCTGTTTATCTGGGACTGGTTTTCCATGTCATTGGCTAAATTGGCTGCGACACGCTGTTAGCCTTGGTCTACAGCTTCAACACCCTGCTGTGATTTTATATTTCCAAGTCCCAGTGATTTCACAGTTGAAAATCTGCACAGGTCTCCTAACTCATGCCAATTCACAGGGAGAAATAAAACATAGTCTGGGTTCAGAGCTGGGTGTTCATTTATTGGAGAATTACACTTGCCTGTGGCCTGCTCAGGCAACTTTTGGAAACATTTGGCAAATGGAATTATACCCCATTACCTTAAGTACTTTGTGGACAGCAGGGAAACATACTGGCTTTAGCTGCTCTGTCAAAATGTTTCTGAAAACACTGTTTGCTCAGGGATTTTGTTCCCATGTACATTATACTGTAACTGGAAAACTCTACTTATATGTAACGCATATGTGACTATGTGTGTATATAGCAGGTATTTCCTAAAAGAAAGCATTGATATTCCTTTTCCTGTATCTAGAACAGAGATAAAATAAATATAGTGATTTTGTTAAACAATATCTCCAAACTTAGTTTTCACTGTCTTTTTCTACCTGATTGACTGATTGTTTTAGCACAGCTGTTTGTTAGCTCTCTGTAGCTGCAAAAGCATGAACAAAAAGCTTTACAGCATTATATATTCTCCAAAAATCAGAGACATGTTTGCTCCCTGTGTTCTTCCTACTGATTTTGAAAATGAAGTGTTATTTTCCTACTTTAGGCAAAATACTTTGAAATACAAGAAGCTTCCCTATCAGACTACTCCAACATCTATGGCTAAGGTAGTCTAAAAAGACCCCAGAGATTTTTAATAATAAAAAGCATATTGATCTTTTTCCCTTTGAGAGAAAGCAAGCCAAATACCTGGACTTTTCTTCTGGCATATCCTGTACAAAGACACCAGGGAGAAGACAGAGAGGGTAATAACTATCAAGGTGATGACGACTGGCAAGATAACACCTGCAAAAGAACAACAACATAATTTTGCCCGCTGCCCCTGGCTTGCATTGTCTCCGTGTTCAGGCACTTGCATGCACAAAGGTGAGAGGCACCAGCTCCACTTCATCAAACATCACTGGCTTCTCTGGAGCGAGGTAACCTACTCGTTCATGTTATTCCTCCCACACCCACCGAGCCTCAGGCTCACAGTCTTTGTGGAAGGGTATTTAGGTGCTTTCCTTCCCCCAGCCTTAGCCCTTCCCTGACATTTAACAGTGCCCTGTGGAACTGACACCATCATCTCCATCAAAGTATTCACAATTCACCCCCAGTGTCGACAGCCCCCAAAAGTTTTGCAAAACAGTCGTGTTTCAGGAATAAATTTTTGATACATGCAAATTATTTTTCCCCCTCTTTTTTGAAAACAAGACTCATCCAAAATTCAGCAACTGAAGCGATTATTTCTCCTTTAATGTTGTACACCCAGAAAGGCACTAAGGAGTTACATAACTCAGTAACATTCCCCACAGCACTTACAACCAAGGATAAAAAATGCAAGATCTCCTTTTTAAATGAGGACATTTCTTTCCTTTTATTATTTCCCACCATCTGCCATTTCCTGACAGGTGTTTCCCAGCCAAGAAGCAAAAAGGAAAGAATTATGTAATGAGGAGAAGCTTTCATGGGGAAATACATAAGCCCAGTTTCTCCCAATTTATCGTTTTGCTGGTAACGATTGGCCACATTTAAATGTAGCCTAAGCCTTGTGTCGGGGGAGGCTGGGTTTGCATTCCCACAACCTTCCACAGCATCAGCTATCTTCAATGGCTTTTGATGCAATTAATATTTAATATTCATACATATATGCATGTGTGTGCATCTGCAGAACTTGAGGGAGAACCCTGAGAAAGGTTTACAGTAGAAAAACATCAAACGTATTTTGCTAAGCCAGTACTTTGGGTAGGAAATAGCAGATCCACAGCAACATTCTTGCCCTAGAGATGCATAATATTAAAATAAAAGATTAAGTAACATGCATCAAACATCAAGTGCTTGAAGAGTCTGCAGAAGACTCCCTCCTAGTCCTTCTCTCCCATGACAATATGAACAGCATATTTAAATAGTACATTCATAACAATATAGTCATATAATATGTATTCAGAATGGAATATAACAGCATTTTCACGTGCTTCCCTGGGTCTTCTCTCACAGTGGATGACTCTGTTCACATTTTTTCCCTAGTTTTATCACTTTGAATCAGTCCTGGGAAATAACTGTGCTGCTCTCCAGTGAGAGTTTTGTCAACTTGTTAAGCTCTGCTTCTCTTTGAGAGAATTTCTGTAACAGGCAGTTAAATTGGGTTTGTAATAGGGTCTGCATCTGGTAAGGCTGAAAATAAAACTGCCAGCTTAATTTCTCCACTACTCCGATCACTCATGGAAAGCCAAACTGATTGACTGAAAACTCAAAAGCTGGACAATAAAATAGGAACACTCACTAGAATAGTGGTTGTCACTCCCTGTCCCTTTCTTGTTTTCAGGAGTGCTTTCAGGACTGTAAAATCCTAGATTTGCAAAAGAAATATAATCTTTCAGGTTAACATGTAATTGCCAGAACTCCCCAAACAACTCCCCCTGAAAAATTACCCTCCCCAAGCAATTTTTGTATCCCCAGTTCTGGAACCATTTGATGCTCCACATCTATAATTCTTCTAATACCACCTGGGTAACTCAGCAAGTGGGGTGGAAAAGTTTATCTAGTATGGCCTAGAAGAAACACACTTTTCATGGGTTCAGTCTTCCCTAGGATCATCTGCTTGTCCACTTACAGGTTATAAGCAACACTTTCTCACTTTTAGGAGTTTAAGGTAATGTTCAACATTAAAGGAAACCTTTTGACAAGCAAATAAACAAGCAAGAGAGTGAAAATTAGACCTGCCTCCAAAAGAAGAAAGACCAAAATATTCCATTGCTAATTAAAAACCACATGTGCTAATAGTGGATGAAGTAGTCCAAAGAGGTGCAACGTTAGTAGCTATTGATTTTCTTGAGATTTGAGTGCTATAAGGGGATGTATGTGCTTTCTCTGCCACATTTGACGGTACCGGTGACTGTTGGGAGCTTCTGGGGCATTTTTTAGGACAGGGTTTAAAGGCACGCAATTCTACCTTCAGGTGCTAATCTGAATTTGAGTCAGGCATCAACAAACTGAAATACTTACTACCTTCTTGGACACAGTCTGTGAAAAAACAATCACTGAACTTCCACAGAGAAAAAAACCCACCAACCTTGGTGCTTCCTTAGTGACACAAAACAGGACACAGGATTTTATATCCCATATTGGACAGACACTTGAGTAGACATGTGCTTATTGCTGCGGAAGAAGCCAACCCTTGGTAGGAGTCCTGAGGTAACGGTTGGACTTGGTGATCTTAAAGGTCTTTTCTAACCCAGCTGATTCTATGATTCTATGACCAGCTGGACAACTGTAGTGCAAGGCCAACCATTTCCACTTCTCATTTAAGTATCAGAAATGGCTCTCAAACAAAGGTGCCCGGGGAAGGTAGTGAAGATGGTCATTTAAGCAGAGGTCCTAGTAGAGAGTATATCTCTGTATGTAAGTAATGAGAACACAATAGCGGCCACTGAGGTTTTGTTGCAGGCTCTGATCCACTGCTCAAATACCCACTCATACCCTGCACTTCTAGGGATGCACGGTTCCCCTTCCAAAGAGCAGAAGGCAGCTCAAACTGATGGGTGGAAACAAAGAAATTAACTGAGGCATTAAAACTAATTTCCCAGAGCCATTTTGAGGGCTAGAATGCAATTTTGTTCTGGTAAGTCTCTGAATGACATGTCCCTGTTTTTTCAGAAGCTTTTATATAGGCAATACTTGTAATTCTAGACCACTGAATTAGAGTAACAAACAAGGTTTTTTTGTCCCTACCATATAGGATTCCCTCTTCCTTGCTACACTGATTTTAAACTCAGGCCCACTATTGAGAAATGTGTTGGTGATTGCTTTTCCTCCACTACTCTCCTTTTGCCCATATTCCCATTCTCACACCATACTAGTTTGTTTAGATTTGTACAAATATGTTGTCCAATGCAAGAGAAGCAAAGCAGAGAACAATCAGGGGCCAGTTTCTCCACTGGATATGCCAGTATACTGGATTTTTCAGGTAACTAGGAGCCACGTAGACGTCCTTAAAAATTTATGTGGGTTGACTGGCAGTGCAGAGAGAAAGATTTGAGCACTGTGTTTTCATTTCTGTTCCGATGTTGTGTAGCTGTGTGAATTTTGGGCAGATTATTTAGCATCTCTATTTCCTTTCCTTTCCTTTCCTTTCCTTTCCTTTCCTTTCCTTTCCTTTCCTTTCCTTTCCTTTCCTTTCCTTTCCTTTCCTTGGACCGCTCTTCATGACCAGACTCTCACACTGCTCCTACCTGCCCAGTTACCCACACTTCTCTGCTCTACAGATTCCACCTCTCACACAGCACTGCCGTTAATGACACAAATCACTTTCACCTGAGCCCAGGACACTGCTCGATCACAACCTCCACAGACCACAAGGAGGCCCTGCAGGACCTTCACTGCCACAGAAAGAACGTGTGAGGACATGCACTGATCTGTGTGACGACAGCCAGAGCACTTGTCAATGTCATTCATTCCCGTTCACCCTGATGTGCTTGCCTGCAGCAGAGGCCTCACACCACAGGACTATTTGGGAGTCAAGTGCTGGAACTCCTGCTGGGGAAATGAAGTTATTTCAGCACAAACCCCCAGTGATTTCCCACTTCTCCCTCTCCACAGTTCTGAGATGCTTCAGAAGAACACACAGCTTTAAGATACATTTCTAGGTCCAGGGAGCTCACCCAATTATTGTTTTGTGTTCCAACCAGCCTGCTGAGGAATCCCGGATCCTTGCAGGGAATGCGGTTCTCCCAGATGCTGCGCCATTTACTAAATGCAGAAAGGAGAAGGATAAATCTGAGCCCCAGACTCTGGCTTCAAGATGTTCCAATCTGCCAGTGAGGCACAAAACATGGGCATTCAGTGCATGTGGGACACTAATGCAGCACCCATACCCTACTGAACATTTCTGACAATTACTTTGTCTTCAATACCTTCTCCCTCTTAATTATCTGATCTCCTCCATGTCTCCCCTCACTGGTCTCCCACCCTGCTGCAGAGCTATAGTAACAGGGGGAAGACACATGCAAGACAAAGCTATCTTATGTATTTCTACCTGGCATAATCAAAGAATATAATGAATGTAAGCTATTCACATGGAGGAAGAAGCCCTCCTTTCACCCATCACCAGGGCACCCCTCTCTGTGGAGCAGCAGAGCCAAGAAAAGGTTCAGAGCCAAACCACAGAGGCTCTTAACCACATACAGCATCCCCATGCATTTCCTTAGGGCAATGGATCCTTTTCCTGCTGAAACTTGAAATGGGCATTAGGGATAGTCCATGTAACTTAGTTCTCAGCGATAAAAAGGACAAGGAGGGGGGGTTTAGGGGTCTTTACCATCTTTTGCTCAGGAACTGTTACATTAGTCTACCTATGGGAGCTGGTGAGTAATTGCCTTTGCATCACTTTTTTTGCTTGCTTTCTCTCTTCTACTTATTGAACTGTATCTTCTTCTTCACTTTCTGAACTATAACATTTACTTACTTTTTTATCTTAAGGCCCAAGTTTTCTTGCTTTTACTCTCCTTTTCCTCTTCCCTCATCTCACTGTGCGGGAGAAGAAGCAAGCAAGCAGCTCTGTGATGCTTAGCTACCAACCAGAGCTAACCCACAACAGGAGGCCACTCATAAAGAAGGGATACATCTGTCTGGTTTCAGCAGGAAGAAGAGTTACACGGAGGGAGGTTTCTGTATCACTTCCAATGTTGGCAGTAACAATGACAGACTAAAACACAGAGCATCATTCTGATAAGGTCTTTTTTAGCTACCACTGTGGAAGAGCAGCAAAGGAAACAGTGCTTTTGGTTACCTGACATGATGTCCTGTGGGCATCCTCCTCTTCCGCAGGAACAACGACACGCTGGCTGACATGACGACACCCAAAGAGATGCTCTCCAACGTGATGCAGGCGCTGCGGTACCTGGACACCCGTCTTCCAAACGGCAGCCACGTCATTTTAACAGGCTTGGTGGATGGGCGCTTCCTCTGGGATAACCTGCACGACAGATACCATCCCCTAGGTAAATAGAGCTGCTGTGAGGTGCCTCCGGGTCATCCGCCTCCTATTTGTTCTTATTTGTATCTTATTTGTATCTTATTTGTTCTTATTTGTATCAGGGTAAAGGATTCTTTGTTGCATCTAAGCAAGTGGAAAGTTGTTGTCATCTTAGCTCTCATCAGCAGAGGGAGAAGCTAAGTCATGTCATTGAAACGGTAGATTGCATCTTCACATCATTTCTGCACCCACTGGTACTAGAGCTTTCAGCAGACTCTGTGGTATCCCAAAGGCTCCCCAATCACTGCCACTGTCTCCACAGCATCTGTGTTATCTCCTATGGGTTATTTCCCCCCCTCAGAAGTACCTGCCTCTTTTCAGGAAGTCTGAGCTCTCCATTTCTATTTCTGACACCTTGTTATGCTTGTCTCTATTAAGCACTACACTGCTGCCCAGGAAAACAGGACAGAAACATCTCCTCCCTTTCAGGGAGCCTATGATCATTATTTTCAGTCACATAAACACATTTCTTTCCTTGAGTGCCTGTTTATCACAGGGACAGTTCTGCTGGTTATCTAGTTACCAGAGCCAACATGAAGCACTTTTTGGCACAAGCCAAATCAGGAGTGATTAGCTATGGGGCTGGTTGGAAATACTTTAGAAGGGCTGATTTGCCTTAGAGGGACCCAATTAATCCTAAGCAACATGAGATCACTTCTGGCAGATCCTCTGATGGGTTGTAAGCAGGTTACCCACTTGGATGCAGTCAGAAGGTCTGGCCTTCTGCTGAATCCCTGATCTCCCTGACAGCACATCCAAGCACCCAGTGCCTTTGGGACACATGGGTCTGGGACATCCCCAATATCTGGGAGTGATCTTAGATCTTAGAGCTCCCCGTCTTTTGCTCCCCAGGCAGCCGATACCACTGCTGGGTGATGAGCATCTATGAAATGATGGGCAGGAATCACATATCTATCAGGGCTCCACTGCAAAGCGACCTGAGGAGCCGGTTTCACTCAGCAGAGACCACACTTGGCATATTTCAGCACTGCAAACCCAGTGAAGCCTGACGGGATGCTCAGTGTGCTGCCTGCTCAAAGAACTGAATGGCCATGCAATTTCCATCTTGGTTGTAGCTAAGAAGCAAAAAAGGTGGAGAAAACGGGTGATTTTCCTGGCAAGCCAGGCTCTTGCACAGCACAGCATCAGCTGCGTGTTTGACTTGGTGTTTGAATTTGCTCACCCACACAAGCATATCCACTTCCCTCCGTGACAGCAAAATTGTTCCTCCCTGAGGCAAATGCGAGACTCAGAGCACATACAGCACCTCCAATCTTCCCTTCAGCTTCACAACCCCTGCACTTCTTGGGAGGATGAGAGACATGTTAATGGGTAAAATACCAGTCACGCACTTCGGGCACTGGCACAGGCTGTGATGACTAACCCTGTGTGCGAGACGGATCACCCATGACAGGCTGCAGAGGGAGCATCCCGGAGGCTGTGGGGACATGGGTACCTTTAGCAGGAAGGATGCATCGGTGGGATGCAGTTGGTGCATGGGAATGGACAGGCCTGCGTTTGGCCATCAGGCTCATGATGTTTCCCTCTCTGTGCTTTGCAGGGCAGCTGAACAAGGACATCACATACAGCCAACTGTATTCTTTCCTCGACTGCCTCCAGGTAAGGTCTTTGGCTGTCGCTTATGAGCCCCCTTTTCCACTCGATCCACTGCTCAAGTCCTGCTCCTTGTGCCTGGCAGGTGAGCCCCTGCAGGGGCTGGATGACTCCCAATGAGACCCTCAGGAATTTGACCTCAGAGGTAAGTCTCAATGAAGCCCTCTTGCACAGACGCTCCTGTGCCTGAGGATTTAAGCCTAATCTCTCAAAGGCAAGGCGCCAGCGCACTTTTTTCTCCTAAAGGTGGGGAGAAAATGGGGAAACATCGGTACCCATCCTTTCAGAGGCCTCTGAGGCTCTGGGAGGCAGCATGGTTGATGGATTCATGAATGTATTCCCTTTCCAGCCTCTCAGCTGCCCAAATTCATTCTTAAAGGATGTAATTTCCCTGAGAAAAAACTGAGTTTATGTCCTTTAAGGAGAACACGTACCTGATAAGAAAGAAAAGGGTTGGGGGTCATACAGCTGTGAGTATGAAAAGCCAACTGCATAGATTTTGCTGGCAGAGGGAGTGGGCCCCTAGAGCAAGAGTCTTGGCCTATCTTCATTCCGGGTTTGTGCTAATCTGCCTCAGGCACATCTCTGTGGACTTAACCACCAGATGGTGTGACCGAGGAGCATCCAGGCTCAGCACGGGAATGGGAACAGGCAGAACAGAGATGTCTTAACACTCACCCTACAGATCTGGCTGCGGAAGTGAATGGCACAGAATAGCAGACACTTACTCCCTTACAATACAAGCTGGTTTTTAACCCCAGCACCCCCTGCAGCCCTGTAAAAGGCACAATAACCAAATAAGCCATCTCCATTTATAGTTGTATTAATGTTTGCATTCACTAAACAGAAAATACAGCCTTAATTTCACCAGGGCTTACCCATGTGCTTCGTTTTATGGCCTCTCTTGACTTCAGAGAGGCAATTAAGCACATCTCTAAATCTTTGCAGGATTGCAGCTTATAAATCCATACCAACAATCCAGAACATGTAACCTCTGTCCATGAGCAATGCATATGTCTGCAGGGTATGAATTAATCTTCTTTCTGAGCCCCTGTCTGAAACTAATTGTCTATGTTATTATCCAAAGGGCACAGCTTAAATATTTAGGAGATCCTGATCTCTGTTACAGCTGTAGGAATCACACTGGATATATCACTCAGTTAGATGTTCAACAGAGGTCATTTACTCCGCTGAAAGTAAGGGCAGGATTTGGCATTAGCACCCACAACACAGTAGCAGGAAGGATAATGGGAAAGGAAAGCATTTTTCCTGTAGGAGCTTCAGTTTTCTCTAAGAGCAATGAAAATGGCTGGGCTGCCATTCATCAAGAGACCTCCAACACAGAGGAATGCAGAATATTGATACAGGCTTAGACATATGCTGTATTATTACCTCAGCTAAGGCCTCAGTGCAACCTGCAGTGATGGACCGCATGGGGAACCACATAGCCCAACGGCTGTTGGTGCTTATGCAAGTCTGTATTATGATGAAGAACCCCATTCCACCTCCTTTCCTCCAGCTGAAAGGGCAGCATTAGCTTTCAAAGTCCTGACTGCACATCAGTGACAAAAGCTGAAGCCATGCAAAGCAGCGTGAGTAGCAATGAATCATCGTTAAATCGCTTGATTTTTGCAGAGAGCTTTACAACTTTCCAATGTCCTGAAAGAAATAGCGAGATCGGAGAAATTTGCCAACTTTGATGTTTTCTACATGGATTTCCCACTGAGACAAAGTAAGTTGTGTTTTTTTCCTGACTTCCTCACAAAGCATTTCCTCAAGTGTTGGGCTGCTGAGATGCTCTCCTGGTTTAGCTCTGTACGGGGAGGAGGGCAGCAGAGCCAGCCAGCCTTGGTGACCCTGCTGGCAGGGCTGGGGGTAAGGAGCACACTTAATGCCACCTCCTGGTTGGTATGACCACACCACCAGCCTAGGGACCATAACCTCCACACTGCTCCTCACTGCTGGCACCCACAACCCTGCTGTGCAGCACGCTGGGTGGCAGGGACTGTTGGTGGTGAGTCTGGAGATGGCACATCTGCAGTGGTGAAGGTGGTCTCATGGGCTGTAGCTACTACATCACTGACCATATTGCCTCCTCTGGGATGAGCAGTGCCTCAGGCCTTCTTTCCTATGCTTCCTTAAGGACCTACTGTGACTTTTGACTTGGAGAACTTACAAAACTCATCCTTTTGTGCTCTTAAGTGACCTTAGGTAAGCTCATTACCTAAATCACTTCCTTCTGCACTGACACTTAAAGAAAACCCACAAAAGACCCAGAAACCTTTTCTTCTTATGAAATGGACAGTGTCCTTGTGGGGCTGGGGACAGACGCTTGTCCCTGGATCCCTCTCAGCTCCCTTTCCCTTCCAAGATGTGCACAGGTCCATCTTGAGGCATCACTCAGCATCAGCCCAGCTCCATTGCAAGGAAAGACACACTCGCTCTTCTTGAAAACAGAATCAGCATGAGGTAACATAGAGAGGTAGTTCTGTGTCAGGCTCAGTACTGCAGCACAGTGTTTCAGGATGTCCTAGCCTCTTTGCAGCTTTTGCCCCAGCTACTTAATATTCACAAAGTCATTAGGGTTTGGATCGAACTACCTGCTGGGTAGGCAAATTGCTTTAATAAGTTAAATGACTAACTTTAGGTAATTTATTTGCTTTCACATAAAGAAACATCTTAATATAATTTGCTGTTCTTGATTACATCGTGTTAAATGAACGAGGTAAACAACATTTCACATGCACATACAAACATCAGCGCCGGAAGACACTTTGCAAAGTTGCCTGAAGCCCTGGAGCCGATGGTTGGAGCTTGCCATAAGGAAAGCTGTCACTTCGTGAGTGCTCCAAAGGCAGCTGAGGCTGCTGACCTACTTTTCTGGCCTCTTTCTGAAGCAAGTGCAAATCCTCCCCTAAACTCTCCAGACATCAAATATTTAGCAGTGGTTGCACACTGTGATGAGCACATTGATTTCAGGCTGGCCCAGGCATATATATAGATATAGATATAGATAGATATAGATATAGATATAGATATAGACATATATATCAGCTCTCAGCTTTCTTGGAGTAAAATTTGGGTATCCTAGTATTGATCCTATATTTAGATGGACAGTCAAGCTAAGGTGTTGGGTCCTGAGGCGCTGGCACAGGGTGCCCAGGGAAGCTGTGGCTGCCCCATCCCTGGCAGTGTTCAAGGCCAGGTTGGACAC
>JANHGB010065161.1:15559-26679 GCA_026283785.1 Coracopsis vasa | reverse complement strand
ATACTCCACCAAGCAGACCTTTGAGTTTAGAAAGGTATGCATTCAAGATTAATATTCATGAACAAAAATAAGCTGTGGGAGAGGAGAATTGTCACCACCATTAGGCAAGTTTCTGAAAGCAAGAACTATTATCTAAACTAATAATAGTGTTCATTTATTAGTGAAGTAAAACTGTAGCTATTTAAATGTTTATAGATTACTATGAAATGATTAAATAAGTATATACTATAAATGCTACAGTTGTATGAAGTGTCTTTTCCTACTCTTTTTGAAGTGTTCTAAGATCAATGTCAAGCTCGAAGGGACTTACTCCATGTAGTTAATGCTCATCTCATTTGTCACAGCACTCCAGCCAGTTCTTTAGTGGAACACATCAGCTGGTTAGCAGTAGATTCTGTGACTTGGAGTAACACAAGATAATAGAGAAATGATGCTTTATCCAACTTAAAGCTATTGGTAATTTCTGTATGCAGAATGTAGTTATCAGAAGCTGAATTTGCCCCAGATACAGTGGCAAACACTGTCCGTAAGCCAAAAGAAAGGGGAATGGGGGGAAGAGACATTGCATAAAGGAATATTCTCTAAAGTGAATGTTGTGGGTTAACCCCAGCCAGCAATGAAGAAACACACAAATGCTTGCTCACTCCCTCACAGTGGGATGGGGGAAGAGCATCAGAAAGGTAAAAGTGAGAAACCTGTGGGTTGAGATAGAGACAGTTTAATAGGCAAAGCAGAAGCCATGCACACAAGCAAAGCAAAACAAAGAATTCATTTACTGCTTCCCATCAGCAGGAAGGTGTTCAGCCGTCTCCAGGACAGCAGGGCTCCATCACACATGCATTACTTGCGAAGACAAAAGCCATCACTTCAAACATCCTCCTTTTCTTTTTCTTTCCCCTCCCTTTATATGCTGAACATGACTCCATATGGAACGGGACATCAATTTGGTCAGTTGGGATCAGCTACCCAGGCTGTGTCCCCTCCCAGCTCCTTGTGCACCCCCAGCCTACTCGCTGATGGGGTGGTGTGAGAAGCAGAAAAAATCTTGTCTCTGTGTAAGCACTGCTCAGCAATAATGAAAATATCCCTGTGTTATCACCACTGCTTCCAGCACAAATACAAAAGAGCCCCATACTAGCTTCTATGAAGAAAACTCTACTCAGCCAAAACCAGCAAAGTGAAGTAACCTGTTTCATTGTTATAGCCTATAACATTGTTATAACAACACTGTGTAGATTACAAAAGTATTCATCTTCATCATATATCAACAAAAGGGTCTGTGAAATTGTATCCCCATCTTGGGAAACCATGCAGTGTAGTTACTATTTCTAAAAGGATTTCTATCCTAGCACATTAATTGGTCATAACCCACCGCTAATGATTAAAAGATAAGAATTTTCCTCACTGAATAATTAGTTTGTGTCATTCCAGAGTGGTTGTTGTGCTTTTTTCGTACATTTTTCTTAAGGGCTCTGAAATTTACTTAACTGTTTCATCATTTGTCTTGCAGTTGTTTTAGTTATACTTGGTTAGGTGCCCTGAGACTCACAGGCACCAAAGCCATGGTTATGACTACTATTAAATAAAAGGTCTTGATATTTAATTATGTTATCTTTCTCCTGACAGATTGAGGGTTTGAAAAGGAAGAATAAGTGCTGTCAATATTACTTATTTGTATCTTAAAATAGAAAATAAGCATTACACTGCCTATAAATGTGTATATCACTGAACGAAAAGAAAAATAATGCTTACCAGTGTCCTCTGGGGGAGAGAAAATATCCCTGTATAGTAGCGAACAGGTTCCCTTGTCTTAAGGAAAAATAAGCCCACATCTTAACACTACACAGAGCTGTGTGAAGTAGCAGAAAATAGATATAGAAGTCTACTGATCTTACCTGTGTGTTTCTGAGATATTCCTCTTGTTTGTTTAAACTAATATAAAAAAGTACTTTGTAAAAGAATTTTATTTTTTTTTTACCCAAAAGCTATCCTATTTGCAACCTTAGAAATAAATTCTTTTGTCTCCAGATTTCATTCTTTCCAGAATTTTTAGCCTTGGAAACAGGCAGAATAGTCTGCTGGGTGAGGCAATTTAGGTCATACACTTTACTCCTTCTTTCACCTTTCCTTAATACAACTTCATGTTTGCCTTTGTCTACACAGTATTAATCTGTGCAGGACTTTGATCTTTATCTCTAAATATTCTAATAGAATTACATTGGAAGACATTTCTCATAGATTTTAATATTTTTTTAATCTTTTTTATATTGTGGCATCATAAATATCCTGATTCTTTTGTTGACAAATACAAGGTAGAAATATTTCCTTTAGGCTTCCAGACCATTTACAAATCTCTTCCATTCCCCTTCTCTCTGCCCAGCTTATATCCAGGTTCTTGTTTAGCACAGCTTGTCTTTTCTTGTCCACTACAATTTTTCTTTGGTGGATTTGTAGATTGTTCTATCTTTGCTTCATTAGGTACTTCTAACAAGATCTTTCAGTCTGCCTCCAGTCTCATAAGTTTTATTAGTTCCCCTCACTGCCCCATTAATTTTGCTCTTAATTTTGCAAAATTTATTTTCATGAAATCTAACTCGCTTGTATTGCTGCATGAAATGAATCAACTCCCTCACTTGGGAGAAAAAAAAGTAGAAAGAAAAAATGCCAAACCAAAGCAATCTCCCAAAAAAAACTAAAATTGAAATGAGGGAGATTGGTATAAACTAAGTAGCAAATTCCAGCTGTCCCAGAAATAACAGAGGACTATTTCCGTAAGTGGCTACTTCATAGCTGCTATTAAACCCTACACTTAGAACAATCATGTCTGATAATCTTTTTTATTTTATTATACATATAGGATCTGAGAAGTATACCTGCACCTCATCAAACACCTCTTGCACATTCCATTTTAAAAGGTCTGTCTGAAGCAGCTTCTGTATAAATGCTAAAGGTACTTGCATGCTAGCGATGCATTATCTGCCCTCTCTGCTGTTGTAGCTCACCATTTATCCATCTCCAGACACTGTAACACAAAAGGTGCTTGACTGGAAGAGAGATTTAGGGAGAAAATTGAGGGAGAAATTAAAATGAATGTAAGCATAAAGGAAAAAGTTCCCACTGAAATAGTTAAGAAGGAGTATTTTCATTTCCCCACTATTTTTCATCACAAATTCAGTTGTAGAAGAATTCCTTTCAGTAACACTATTTTTTATAATAGTCAAAATATTGTTTTACATTAAGAGATAAAAATGAACCAACTATGAATTAGTCAAATAAACACATAAATCTATATATGCATGTTTTTATGTGTGATCTGCAACAAGACAGTAGAATGGAAAAATTATGAGAAGAAAAATTGAAGAAAGAAAAGTCCTTGAATTAATATAACAAACATAACATTAATTCTATGACACAGCACTGTGCACCAGCTATCTTACTCCTTATAATATGACCTAGATCTTAAGGGTTATATTTCCTGTGTAATAATTAGGGCATCATACTGACAACAGATCTGTACAACAAAATGGCTGGTGTTGCAGACTAGACATACACAGTGTAAGCATTTCTATAGTTTAATTTTAGACGGTTTCTAGGATAGTCCTGTAGTGAATACATATTAGCAGTTGGTGGGGTTTAGGTACATGCCTATAGCAGATTTCTTAGTTTAGCTTCGTCTGAAACAGATTCCTTTCTCATTCCCCAGTACTTATATTTTCTGCCGATGCTTTTAAAAAATATAAATGTCTTTACATTAATTGAAAGTTGAGTGATTTTCTTCTTTTGACACATAGCATTTTGGGAGATGGAAAATTATGATTTCAAACAAAAAATATCTGGTATTGCCAGTTAACCTTTGGGGCTCACTTAATAGATGTGTTGCAATGAGTTGGTCAAATTTTTAAAGAAGGAGGGAGAACAATTGCATTGCAAATACAACCATACCCTCATTTGCACATACAAACTCTATAATCAAGTTCCACTTGCTTACAAGAGTACCCATTTCATGAGTAATGTGAATAATTTCACATATTTATATTGTTTAAGTGATCCTCCTAGCCAAGTTCCAGGGGAAAATCTATACTTGGAAAAAAAAAAAAAAAAAAAAAAAAAATAGAAAGAGAGAGAACAAAAAATATCTTTCTTTCTCTTTTTTTTTTTTTAGCCTAGCCAATCATCTTCAGCACTAAACTTCATAAACCCGTTTATGTGAGTGTTCCTTTTTCCTCTTTTGGAAAGACATTTTTATCTGGCATCTGTCGCCCATTCTCACTTAAGAGCACAGCTTCACACAAGTATTTATGCTGCACTCATCACTGAGCCACAGCTCCAGAATTTTTAGGAAAATTATTCTATCATCCTGTAAGCTAGGATTGTCAACAGAAACATCAAGAAAGAAAAAGAATGATGGCATTCATCTCATACACCTTTATTCACATAGGAAGCTAAACACTGAGTTTCAGTAGTAATTTTGGCTGTATGCATGGCCAGGGAAATAGGCACTGTTAGTTCAGCCGTTCAGTGAAGGCTGCTGCGATGGAGTGTGAATCCTCAAATCACATCAGCATTGTCTTTGGAAGGAGTGGAATAGCAAGGCAGCTCAGGGGGCACTAGGTGGGTAATGGTGTACGAGAAACTGAACTGAATTAGCTTGAAGTAGATATTTAATCTCTAAGCATGAAGATGTCTATCGCTGTTCAGATGGTCTTTATGTAAATTCCTTGGCCTTAGGATGCCCCTCCAGAAGGACAAGGATATTCTCTATCATACCTGCTAGATCTCTGTGAATGTCTCAGGTACCTCAGAAAGTATCACACATGGCATAAGACATTTATGGTTGGACTACTGAGTGGTTCCCTAGAATTAGATGTGCTGAATTAGTGAATTTCTTGAAACAAGAAAGACAGTCTCTGTAGAGTAATGGAATTGGAATCTGGTGCCCACATCCTTGCTTAGTATCTCATCATTGAACTGTATTTCTATACCCAGTGCTCACTTATAACATCAAAAATACCCATATGACTACCTCTAGGAGTAAACTGGTCACTAAATCACTTGAATCATCTCCTACAACAGAATAATTTCCTAGCTCTTCCCTTTTTGTTCTATTGTATCATCACCTTATGCTTAGCAGTTCTACCTAGAGAAAATAAAGAACAAACAGGATGGATCTGTGCTCTACACATTCCCATTTTTACTCACATTAACCAACCTTCAGACTCTGTTTTTTTTGTCTTGGGCTTAAAACAATTAAATTAAATTAAATTAGTTCTATAACCAAAAAAGATAACAGTACTTAAAAAAGTGCACCAACCTGAAAATTATGACAGTGAGTTTGAAAAGAACCAAGTTTTGTCCATTTAACCTTCAGACCTTAAGAATAAAATTACTAATTGCTTGGAGATCAAAGCTTATATTTCTAATTATTATCTAATAGTTGTACAATCATAATACATACTTAAGACAGTACACAAATAAATTCAAAAGGCACATTCCTTGGCAGAGAACTATATAATAGTCATAGCTGGGGTAGAAGAAACAGAAATAAGATGAAAATTGGAGCAAAGGAGTGTTAGGGTTGTAGCAATACAATTCTGTGGTGATTTAGTTTACAGACAGGAATACACAGGTCAGAAGGGACATAAACAGTGACCAATAAAATCCCTGTTATGGGATGTGGGAAATGAGTGGATTCTCCAAGGTAATAAAAAGTTGCTCACATCATGTTTAATAATTTCTAGCCAAAATTAACAGTTTATTTTTGATGAATACTATTGATAAGAGTAACAGCAATAACCTAGAAGAAGCTGGAGTCATAACACAAATAAACTATTTTAGTACTTCGGTGCCTGAGTAGCTAGTTATATGTTGCTGTTTTCACCTATCAGCCACTGAAAAAATCTCCCCACATAATATTCAACTGCATGCATAGGTATCACACAATACATTCAAAAGATTTTTCTGTTCTTATAGCAGTCTTCCAATACCTAAAGCGGGCTTACAGGAAATCTGGACAGGGACTTTTTACAAGGACATAGAGTGATAGGACAAGTGAGAATGGCTTTAAGCTGAAAGAGGGTGGATTTAGATTGCACATAAGGAAGAAATTCTTCACTATGAGGCTGGTGAGACATTGAACAGCCTGACACTGAAGCTGTGGCTGCCCTATCCCTGGCAGTGTACAAGGCCAGGTTGGATGGGGTGTTGAGCAACCTGGTCTAATGGAAGGTGTCCCTGCCCACGACAGGAGGGTTGAAACTAGGTGATCTTTAAGGTCCCTTCAAATCCTAATCACTCTTTTATTCTGATGCCATTAATTTAATGAATATTTTATATACTTATCCATAAAGTAGAAGTATAATTTCAAGAGAAATTTCTACATTTAAATTTGAGTGACTATTTAAAATTTTAATTATTTAATAATTTTGTGGAAGAAAAAATGTTTGAAAAATGGAAATATTGACACAAGCAAACAACAACAAAAAATTCCATCAAAGTGAAACATCATAATGTTCTAGTAAGAAAATTTCTTTTCCACAAAGTTTGTTTTAATAGATATTTGAAATTATTTTTGTTTTTAGTTTAGGCTTGTGAATATGCATTGTATGATTGGATTTTTTTTCTTGAAATTAATTATCACTAATTTTAGGATATTATGTTTCAATGTTTAATTCAGAACATGGTAAATGATTTAAGAACCTGAGAAAATGCAACTGCATATAGATACGGCTATTACAAATGCTTTCCCACATTCTCATGAGCAAGATTGTCATACAAGAGCTACATTTTACATCTTACTTTCTCAGACCAAGTGTTATACTGATAAAACCTCATCTGCACTAGATGAACAGTAATTCTTAAATACTGATACCAAATCTAAATTTTATCCATGTTGAATCGGTTGACAATAAGAACAGAGTTCATTTACTGCATTATATGTCTTTTCTTCAGAGAACAATATGTCTACACTAACTCTGTCTATGGTCCAGGAAAAAGGCCAACACCATGTGAAGATCATTAATTGCAAAGATTAAGTTTACTCTTCAAAATGACTTTTTCTGTAAAATGCTTTTTAGATGTCAACTAAAGGAAATAATTAAAATTTCTGCAGAATCCAAGATTATATTTTGTTGGTTTTGTTGGGCAGAGAACAATTTCAAAAGATGCTTTAATTGGATAATATATCTTGGAGTTTTCTGGTCGTCTGTGTTCAGCTGTTTCTATTTGGTCTGTCGCTGTACTACAAACCAAGTAGAACTAGCATGAAATATTTATCAAGTCATGAAAATCATCCTTTCAAAAAAGGCAGATTTTCATGCTAAAGAACTAAGCTGCAGTATTTAGTATTCAACTCTTCAAAAAATCTATTATCCTATTATCACAAAATTTATATTTTAGAATTAATGGTGATCCAATGGACACACCATATAGTGTCAATAAACTGTCTTTAGGAAAAGTTTTAGGTTTATGATGTAATTCTAAGTATCTTACTTGTAGTTCAGTACTACATAGTGCAAAGAGAAGGAAAAAATAGAAGACATCTTGTATCAGTCATCCTTTTCGCTATCATTAGTTCTACTTTCAGCTACCATTTCATAGGATCCAGTTGGCATAGGTGATGCGTGTCCAAAAAAAGAATATTTAACCAGATTAATATATTATTCTGTTATGTATAACTGCTTGCTGAATACATGGTGAAACAGCTGTTACCCTGGTGACAGAAGATATCTGACCTCCACTAACTCTATGCAGTAAATTTCAAGACAGCATCAGGCACCTAACAAGGGAAATTAGGCATTCAGAGGGTCTATCTAAACTGTTAAAATTTGTCATAAAATATAGTAACTATTAATATTCCACTAGCAAAGAAGAAAAACAGACATTATTTTGGCCCATTTCTGACTGTCCTCATGCACCTGCAAATTGTAAAAGATATAGAACTCTAAGCTCCACACTTTATATGACAATCAGGCAAAATATTTTGACCTAGTATTTATGGAGCAGAATCCTGTGAGTTTCCACACACTCCTAGGAACAGTTGGTAGACAACTGTGTGCCCACGCGTCCTTTATTATTTTAAACACACTTAGAGGCTAGAAAGGCATAGAAGGCATAAGCAGCAATTTTGCACTGCATATCCTTGGTTTACTTTTTGGTATTTTTCCATTTGACTGCAGTGAGTTACAATGAAAAAATGTAACTAGAACAGCATAGAGAGTCAAGTGTAGGGCACAATTTGGAAAGATGTCTTTTGCACTTATCAGGTAAAGTTGCATAGGTAGGGTGCCAAAACTGAGGGCCTCAGTTTTAAAGCTTTCTGAATACTTAGAAGTTCTCTCATTTGGGCTCATTTTGCTTCATGATCCAATACTGTAATCTCATACATATCAAGAAGGTACAAGGAATTTTCTTAATGTTCATAATCTCCTACTGAAAACTCTAACGGTCTCCTGTAACATTATGACACATCTCCATATTGCCACCTTCAGGCTTCCATTAGTGCAAAATGTTACCTACACAATGAATAAAATTCCCACTGCACATATTTTCTGTTTATGTTTTCCTATAGCGGAACAGGTTGAAACCATAGAATCTGAATACTTAATTATATTAACTAACATAAGGAATATAAGACCCAATTAAAGTATGTTCCAAAATTTTTTTGTTTTAAATAATTTTCATAATTTTTAATGGCATCTTTCTTCTCTTTCTTGAACAGATGGAAGGTGTAGTCACTTTTTGGAATTGTTTGCACTTCTAGTTGTGGCATAAAAAGCATGACCAGAATAATACAAGATTTTCCAGTCTCTACTCCGTTATTCTCTTACATTATATTGGCTAGGACATACAAAAGTAACCCAGTACTTAAAATCACAAAAATCCTATCATATTTCAGGAAAATATGAGGAATATTCCAGTTGATACAATGCAAGTAATTCCTCTTATATATTTGTATCAAGTGGGGAGAAAAAAAAAGAAACACTAGGAAGGGAAAAGACAAGAATTAGAATTAAAACCCCACAATCTTCATTTTAGATGCCACATTTTATTCAACTGCTTTGAGCTGAGAATGGGTATAGATTTATTAATAGAATGAGGTGAACAAAGGAATCTTAGATATTGTATCAAAAATGAAACACTAGTTTTGCTCCATAGTCACCTTTTTGCAATTATTTAACTTATGTTTATTGTAGGACTCTTTTGTTGGTCATTTCTTTGCTCTGTGTGTGATTTAGTCACACACTTTTACAAGTACCATACCATATCACAAGCTAGCTAGCTAGCTGCACATCTTTGACTCACTGTTTATCAAATGATGATTAAAAATTCCACAACAATATGCTCATACCAATGTTTCTAGTTTAAACTTTCAAGATTATATTCTTATTGTCAGTGAATATACTGGAAAAATATTTAAAATAATTCTGATTCTTCATTGTTCTTACAGAATTGATTGAAAATTGTTAAAATTCATTAGGCAATTAGAGATTGGTCTGTGTCAACCGTAACTCCTTGTCATCTTCTTACATAAGCTGCTCAGCAAATCAATGCAATAGAAGCTTATTTCTAGCTATTGATCTAAACCACTTTACATATAACAAAAACCTGATTCTGAAAAATGATAGTATAAAGGGAAGAGGATGTGTAAATTGCTGTCATTTAGTACTTAGCATCTATATTATTCCCCTACTTACAGAACAGAGCAGATAGATAATTTTTCAAAGTGTTTAAGAGACTAACTGCTGTTTAAATGCTTGTGGATATTAAGCAAACTGATGTGCACTGATGTATATAATCTTATAGTTTATATCATTGACTATATGGGCAACAAAGATCTACTGGAGTGATTCTTGTGCTGCAGCTCATGGACAATCTCCTGGATTCAAAGCTTATCCTGTCGCGTATACTGAGATCTTTCTCTCAAAAAGTTATAGGAAGGCTGAAGCAACTGAAACTCTCAGCTCTCTGATTTCCAATATCCTGTCAAAAAGGCAGATACTTTCCACCAAATTGAGCTTTGAGGATTTTACACATGAACACACTATGATTACAGGAAAAAAGTATTGAGAGTGGCTAATTATGACAGATTTCAATTTCCAAGTTGCATTACTCTTAATTTATTGCATCCTGAAGATCATGAGACATTTATTTCTTCCTTTCTCAAAGTTTCTTGTTGATGGTAAGCAATTATTGTAAACTAGCAGATGAAGAATCATTTAAGACATTTCAGATTTCATTGACTGTCACCAAAACAAAGAAAAGAGTCTAGTTTATAGCCGGTAGACTTTGGGTCTACCCAGTGTATGTCTCAAAAATTCTGACTTCTGAAAGCATGAGGTTTTGGGACATTCTGCCACATAGTCTTCCCTGGATTACGATAAAAACTTTACCTGCTGTCAATGGATATCAGTCTCCTCCAAAGCCAGAGTATTCCTGAAGTAATACTTCCTTCATCCTCAGCCTACAGGGTTTCAGCTTATAGGACTGCTTCAGACTCGAGTATTTACACCAACTTAAATTTATAAGTAATCTTTCTGACTTTGCACATGAATATAAGTATATATTTCCCTTCCCCTTGTTCAGTAAATCTGAGGATTTGTCCCTGACAGCAGGATAATTCACCAGCTGGGATTCAGGGCATATGGCTATGATCAGGCAGACCTATCATATATCTACCTCTAAAGGCTCTTAGCATCCATGGGAAAAGAAACTTAACAATCTCAGGATTCCAGGTGCTGTAGCCTGATTAAAATCAAATTAATTTCAGAGAAATACGTTAATAACTACCTTTAAAACTAACATAAATTTTGGAATTATAAGAATTAAATAAGAAGTATTTAGAAAGGCACTGTGGATATATTCATATGCTTTAATTGTTGCAATGTGACATCAATTTCCACAAATTTGGAAAATGGGAAATCTGGAAATACAGAAGAATATATGTTTGGCCAAATATAGAGAAGAGATTCAGAGCAGCCCTGCGGAGAAGGACTTGGGGGTGTTGGTCAATGAGAAAATGAACACGAGTTGGCTTCAGTGCCCGCCTGCAGCCCAGAAAGCCAACCATATCCTGGGCTGCATCAAAAGGAGTGTGACCAGCAGGTCGAAGGAGGTGATCCTGC
>JANHGB010065161.1:0-15459 GCA_026283785.1 Coracopsis vasa | reverse complement strand
ACACTTAAAAAAAAACCAACTGAAAGATCCCATGTTTTAAAAGAATGCAAATGCGTATCTGAGAAAAAAAATACTCTGATTAAATTCACAGATAGAAAGGTTACTTGAGAAAATAAACAGTCTACATATGAAGAGATGATGTGAAAATGGGTGGGCTACAAAATACGAAGTCTATCTAAGAAAACATACACTATTGAATAGCTCATATTAAAGATAATTAATAGCTCAGGTAGAATCTGTTCCGAACTGAGTATATGAGCGTAACACTGAATTTCCTCTTTTCTTCTGCAGTGATCCTGTACTGCACTGTGACATAAGCATTATTTATTATTATTAAGTGGATTTGTGAAGTATCTAGTTAAAGGCTTTGCTGGCTGTGATTAATTTGTCTGGTTAGGTTCCTTTGAGAGATTTATAAATCTGGCTATAATACAGGACCTTACACCTTGTTAGGTCATGTGGGGAGTAAAGCTGCAGAACTCACAACCCACACTGGCCCTGCAGGTTAAATGCAGGCTTAGTCTCCTGGTTCTGCTGGGAATCTAGGACTTTGAGGCCCAAGGTTCTTGCGTTGGTGGCTTCAGGAAGATCTGTCTCACTGATTTTGTCTCAGGGTAAAGAAAAGGACTCAATACTATGATCTGACAGGAGGGGTAAAGGAAACTGTTCTCTCTGTCTCCATGATACCCATTTTTCTTGTTAAAGAGTCAATTTTCTTTCAGAGTCATGTTCTTTCTTTTATAATTACTCATGCTACTTTTACATCAAAATGCAAAATACTGAACCTCAATTTTTTGACCAGCGAGGTAATACCATAGATATGTTGAATGGTAAAGCATCAGAAAAGAAAGAAAAAAAAAAAAAAAAAAAAAAAAAAAAGAAGAAGATAGTAGCAATAAATAGCATGAACACCATTAAATATACAAAAAGAAAGGACTTTTTTTTTTTTTAAGTGTCTTTGTGCCTCTGCATTGTCCTTGCAAAACTGTTGTCTTAATCCACTTTTCCAGTCACAATTGTTTTAGCCCTTAACAGGACTTCCCTTGTTTCTTCCACTTAAACCTGATTTTCCTTTAATAGTTGAAGGACGCTTAGACAGTGTCACATTAATTTCAGTGGACATTGAGTTTTATCTAATTCAGCAAACCAGCCTTTGTTAATTAGGCCTCACAGGACAAGTGGTTGTAAAGAACGTCTCTAACTGTCACTGATCAATACCCGCAACAGAAGCAGTTCTAGCAGTCAATTACTTGTGTTTTTGAGAAGGAAGAACAGTCCTATTCTTGTTAACTCCTTAAACTTTTCAAAAAATCACAAGGCTCCCCCTGCCTACCTTTCTATCAGGTTCAACCAGATGCATACACATTATATTTTCTCCTTCTGTCACTGTGGCAGGTTCAGTCACAGCAAAGTCCTCTGCAGCCCAGCAGTGCTGTTTAGCAAAATCTTACACTTTGCAAGTCGTGAGTTTGACTGATGGGGAAGTCAACGCTCCAGTAACGCTAACAGAGATTCACTGTTTAAGCCTAGAGACATGGGCTCTCTTTGATTAGGTCCCAGAAGAGTAAGCATGTGGAAAATAATTAAATGTAATGCTACCCTGCAATCCTTCAGAGATAAAGAGGGAGTAGGGAGAAAAACACATCACAGCTATTAGCATTTGGTGGTCACTTTTTTCAATAAGGATATATAAATATATATGCATTCATATATAAATTAGAATTTCAGGCATTTTCAATGATTGAAAATATTCAATATTCTCTGCCTTCTAGAACCTGTTTTTCAATAGGCTCTTGTTCTTTGGGGGAGGGGATTATGAAGCTGTCATTCTTGTCATTGAGAACTTAGGGTTAAAAATACCAAAATTTCTAAAACCATTGCTGAATTTTTATAGTATATGGCAAACAGCTAATCACTGTAAAGACTTGGGTAGGAAAATGTGTTCATGGGAGAGTCCTGAGAATTTTAAAATTTTCTTATTGCAATTTCAAAACCAGTTGGTGACATCCAAAGTGCAGGACTGTGAAGACACTGACTCTTCATTCTCCAAAGAAAAGTCAGTGTTTAAAAGTGGAATTAATAGTGGAAAGGTGTTTTTTTTTTCCTGCATGAGTCCCCTCTGTAGCCTCCTTCAAATGGCTGTTTTTAAGAGCATACAGAAAAATGTTGCTTCTTAAGTTGTAGGTGAGAAATTATGTGTTCTGTTGCAATACTAAATGGAGTTATTGGCAGAAAAGCTAAGCATTCAGTGGAAGATAAAAACACCTAACTTTGGATGTTTACATGTGAGTATACCAAAAAGCCTAGCGAGGTCACAGGACACCTAAACAACACAATTAATTGAGTCTGGAGCACAATTCAGCCATTAAACACTCAATTCTGTTGCCCATGCATAGCAAGCTAGTATCTGAATACAGAAATCTAACATACCTAGGATATCCTGCCAACCCTCCAGCTGCTGCCACAGAAGCGCATGTCTCCCGCCAGGTTTGTGTCACATCTGGCAGACTTTTGCAGATGTCGTGGATACTGTAGGGCATAACTCTAGCCACACACCTGTGGGCAATAGCAGTGAACCAAAGATGTTTCCCTGAGAGTAAGGTGAATTAATGTCAGATTGGTTAGGGCTGGGGTTTGGTTGATATTTATACCATCATTTTAAATTCTTTAGGGAGCCTAAGATATGGGCACAAAAAATATAAACTATCTGGCTGGAATATTCAAGACTTAGAGGTCATACACCCTTTGGAGCAGCACCTGCTGGTCAGGCGGGATTCCTGCAACATATAAAAAGACTGAATTTTTTCCTAGGCCTCCTGATTCATAGATACCTGATTTACAAGTGGTAGATTCTTGTCTTGGAACATGTTGGTGCTGACAAAAGAGTCAGAACTCAAAACTGAGAAGTGAAGAAAGTTAGAAAAAGGTCAAATTTAAAATAGAGAACAACCTGAAAATTGTTCATACATATAGTAAGTAGTGTAGAAATGAAAGAGGTGACGGGTAATAATTATAAGAAAGTTAGAATTTTAAATGGAAGAATCATACCTTTGACTGCCGTATATTATCATGATGGTTAGGCACAATTTTTCAAGATAAGGCCAGGCCAATTCTCCATCAAAATCTAATTTCTTACGCAATTTGGGAATTTTGTGGGCTTAAATTTATGAAGTTGGTAATGCATAAAAAATCCTACCTACAAGTTTATGCATCCAGTTTTATTCTGTCAGTACAAAAATTCAGATACAGAATACATTTCACTAAGGTATGAATGTTATGATGGACTCCTGGTATATTTTACACATCTGCCTCCTTAAATTTCTCCAAAAGCCACTTATTTCAAACATCTTGCTTTCAAAACACCCTTACTGTCATATATTCTTTTAATCTTCCATGTTAAATGTAAGCTATATTTAAGTTTCAACATGTAGCTCCTCTAAATGATTTTTTCTCAGTTTTTCATAATTAGCCTTCACTTGACTGTTGTCCACCTGCTCATCACTCATCCATGTTTCTGTAGCCTTTTCCGCCAGTCTGATGTTACCCTTCCCCTTCTACTGGAAAGGTCATCTATCTCTGACATGTCCTTCAAGTCCATTTTCTCCAAGAATTCTCTCAGCCGTTTTCTCCTTAACAATGATCAAACTGTTCTATCTGAATTTTTTTTCCTTACATATCATCTTTGTTACACCTTTCAGACACTAACCTGTGTGTTTCATGGAACAGCTTGTGACATCGCTGTATTAGGCTTCAGACCTGGAGACTGTTATTTAACGTCTGAGTAGTTCCAGTAGTTTTAATCAAAGCATTTGTTTTGAGAACAAAAAGAAGCTGTTCTGAGTATGCAGAATTGTGGGACTCTTTTTCAAAAAAATTTTTTTCCAAAAGAAAAAAAAATGTTTCTGTTTTGTCTGTATCTAGCTTCACAAAAGGATTATATTTTTTTTTGTCTTTTTGCAGTGGTTGAATATCACAAACACCTATGTTGGATCAAGGAAATGCTTTCCTTATTTTATAGGTGACAATTCCATTTACTCCTGCAAGTTAACACAAATCGAAAGCTGTCATTCCAAAGCTTAAAATAAGAGGACAGATCTCAAAAGACCTTCCAAATGAGTTAAATACTATATTCAAAGGTACCTTCAAAGAGCTCTAAGGAAATAACTATTTTCTTATACCCTGTATTAAATTTTTCAAATCTAAGTTGACCTTAAAATGTAATGTAGTATTATGATTGCAAAAAAAGCTATTACTTACACTACTTACTGAGACTGAATACATGATCTTGAGAGCCTGAGATTAAAAAAAGATCTTTGCCAAGTCACTGTTAGCATAAGAAGTTAAAAAAAAAGAAGAAAAAAAGGAAAGGAAAAGAAAGTACTGCTATTGATAATGAGCAGAGGTTTTGACAATAGTGTCAAACGTTAAAATGTTTCACATCTAAAATAAAAGTTTCGGTAATTCCTCTTTTAAAACAAATTGAATTGTGCAGTACTTTTGTTATGCAAATTAGCTCTATTAAAAGCAGCATTTGAAAGCTTCAGGAGTTTGCAACTCCAATACAAAATCTCAATATATTAAAGAAGTGAAAAATATTGTATTATGTGCCTTAATGTGTTAAAAGTTCACAATGTGATAAAGACAAAAAAAGTATTCAAAGGCATTGCAATTTGAAACAATATAAATTTTTTTCAGTTTTAAGAATATTAAGACCAAGATGTGAGGAAAATAAATCAAAATACAAATTATTTACAGCAGTTTTGCAAATCTGATTCCATAGCATTCAGTTTTTTGTAAGAGATAATGCACAGATTATGACTGAAGAAGCACCTTGGACAATTATGAGATATTTAGGGTTTAGGAACATTGTTTTCATCTCTCCACAGTTAATACAAGCTTAATTGTAGAACATCTGCTTCAAATCAATTGGCAAAATTCTTACATATAAATTTTATATAGCTAAATATATAATATATAAATATATATATTTAACACAATAAAGGAGTTTTGATATCATTTAAAAGTAAGATTTTGCCAGTATAAATATGGTGTAGTAGTAATTTTAGAGTTGTAATCAGGTCTCAGAGATGATCTGTGCATTGTGTCAGGAGCAAGAACACTACAGCTTTTAGAATTTCTAAATAAAATGTGCCATGCAGAGACTACTCATACCAATACCCCAGTACTCTATCCAAGTTTTTTCTCTAAAATTTGTCTGAATTTTTAAATGCATAAATAGTACAGATAAAGTCTCAGCAGGATGACCCAGAACCTGTGTACTACCCCTGGCCTTTAGGCTACACTTAGTTACCCTAGGCCCCAAGAACTATTTATGATGAAAAAATATATAAGGCAATAAATGTTTTTTACAGATGACTACATCATAGCAAAGGAGCTATTTAGAAAAAAAGTTTATACCAAGTACATCTAAAAACCATGAACACTGTAATAAGGCATCAAAAAAGAAAATTCTTTGAACACAAAAATCTTCCACAGTTTGTTTCCTTGTCTTTGAAAGTAGTCTTTGAAGGTTCAAAAGCAAATCATCATTCAGCAGAATGGCCTATGTGGAAACTGCTTCGTATGACAAATCAGACAGTCAGTAAGGGTTCTGGCAAGAGTGGAAACAGGACAGAGTCTGAGTTCTGATCAAAATATATCTTGTCTGGTAGAAAATGGGCCTTGTTTTCAGGGATTGGGAATAATCTGTAATACTGAAGTTATTAAAAACTCAAGGATTTGTGGTTTGTTTTTCATGAGGAGAAAACTGCATTTGTATATCATAGCTGCTAAACATCTACCTTGGGTTTAACAGTATACTCTCCCATAAATAGACAGTGCAAAATAATACAAGGCTGCATACCAGCAACTGTGCTTTGTATGTTACCCTGACCATTCCATTGATCATTTTGTATTTTCCAAAAACTTAAAAAAACCAAGCCAACAAAGATTAAAATTTGGAAGCTATTCCACTAGAACAAGAGATTTCTAAAAGCCCAGAGAAATGAGTTGCCCTCTAATTCTTGAATGAGAAGGGTCCAGGTTATTTTGCATATATAAGGCTTTAAAAAAAAGCCAATAGGAAATTCCAGCATTTCCTAAAAAGTTTATAATGCATTCCCAGAACTCCAGCTATTATTAACATTTTGATAGTAAGTCTGTACAGGAAAATATCAGAAAGATTAATTAGGACACTAAATTATCCAGTTACGAGCCATTACTTTTTCTGTCACTTAAAAGAAGCGAAAACCAGCAATTGTCATTCTCATATTTCAAGTAAAAGAAAGACCTTAAAGCATTTTGGTAAAAAACAAAATATTTTAGCATTGTGTATAATGGAACTTCTTTACGGGATGATATGATCTTCCATGGAATAGCATATAAAAAAAAGAAGAAAATTACCATTACACATTTTAGTAGCTGATGAATTGTGTTAAATTCGATGAGATTAAGCAAGAACGTTTATGTAAAAAAGATGTACCGTTTATTTTTGGTTAAGAATGCAACTGGCAGCATTTGCCCTCTGATAAAAGTGTCATCTGCAAAACTGTTACTAAAGAATCATAGGATCATATATTTTTCTCTGTAACTACAAAGACAGATTGCATGAAAAGGATCTTACTGCCATTGCTTCTTTAACGCATTACTTTCTTTTCTGAGGTCATAGCAACTTCTTCCTCCATCTGCTACTGTTTATATTGGATTCATACTATTGAATGTCCTATCTGAAAACAAACACATTGCAAATAAGTACTAATTCTAATTGACTAACTGAAATTTATTCTTCCTTCTTTCTTTAAGAATGTGTGGAAAGAACATAGAATATTTTCTATTAGAATACCCACAAGTATGATTTCTGTTTCAGTATTATCCATGATTCTACATTACCCAACAAACTTCTCATGAATAAAGATTATTTTCTACACTTGCATATCTCTGATCAGCTCAGAAGTTATAAGAAACTAACTGTACATTTTTATTATCAGTGATGCTATTTTTTATCTTGTTTTAATCCATTTTTGGAAGGTATTAATTTTCGGTGGAAAATCTGACACTTAACTAGACAAACCTTTGTCTTTTTCTTCAATAATATTTAAGAAATATTGCAGTGCAACAAACACCTACTGTGGAGCAGCAAGATTATTTTGAACTGTTCTTGAAACTCAGCAGTCCCAAATGCACACACTGAGCAAACTCTAAATAAGGTTGACAGAGTGGAGAAAGGTCTGCAAAGATTATCAGTCTGATGACCTTGTTTACAGTTTGCTTTCATTCCAAAATGTCTGTGATATGTGGAGTTAGAAATACAATATAATATTTTGTCCTTATGCAGCAGTTTTCATCTGAGATGTCAAAGAAGTTTACCAACATACAATTCATCTCTGTAACACTGCTTCAGTAAATCTTGTTCCACCCAATTACAGGAGGTGAACTGAGGCACATAAGAATATCTGCTTTGCTGATACAAAGAATGGAAAGCAATGCATGAAGGAGACCTAGGATGCATTCCTGCCTCTAAATTCACTATCAACTATATCTGAACAATTCTTAAGAGATGCTTACCTATTCCATTTTATTATGTATGAACGTGTCTCCTGCAGGATACTCTACAACATCTCTGGGCAAGCTAATTTCCTGATTAACTATAGTTTTGAGTATGAGGTTTCCCTTAAATGTCAAAACTAAATACCTCTTGGAGTGATTGATTTTGACGGCAACTTCTATCTTCTTCAAACAGGGAAAATAATTTCCTACTACTTTAACAGCTCCTTCATTTATTTAAAACATATTAGGTCTTATTTTGGTCTTTTGTTTCCTAAGCTTCCATTGATCATTTTTTTGTTTTCCTGAAGGCATTTTCAAATTATTTGCCTTCAGCCTTCTTCAGGTATTCAGTACAATCTTGATACAGTGTATATATATCTCAATAATAATTGTATTTGTGTGTGTGTGTATATATATATGTGAGCTGAACATTTGTTTCTTCCCAACAGCATGATATTACTAATGCTGCAAATTACTATAACCACTAGATTGTTTTCTATTAGAAAGACCTTGGCAACACGCCTGCGAAAACTGCCCTGAGTGATTACCCAGTTTTATACCCTTTTAGAAGTTTATCTAAACTAAGTTTCTGTAAATTCCATATCTTAGATCACATATGAGAAACACTGTCAGAATCCTAATAAACTCAAAATATATAATATATATAATATATAATATAATTATTATATTATATTGTATTGTATTATTATATTATTATTATATAATATATAATACATTTCTTCTTATCTTCCTGAAAACCCTGTTGTGGTTTTTTGTAGGAGATTAAGTTTGAATTGGTCTATTTATGCAGGTGCTTGTTACCAGTTATTTATCTCTTTTCTAAAATAGGCACTAGCTTTATCATTCTGTATTCCTTTTTTTGTCTTTGAATTGTGAACTAATCACATTAAGATAATTTGAGATCCTTAAACTTACCAAAGCACTTTCTTACTTTTTTTTTTTTTTCTGCATTTATACTTCGGAACCCCTTCCCATCTTAGCTGTTTAGTCACAATTAAAAGTAGTCTCAAGAAAGTGAAATCTCATTCAACATTTCAGCCATTCAGCATAATCTTCAATAGCTTTGCTTCCTTACTGCCTAATGAATTATCTTGTATAGCGGTTTTGGTTTTGTTTTATTTGGTTTTTTTTGTATTCTAATACACTAAGAATGACCTTTTGATTCTCTTGTGATGTCCTTGGCTTGAAAAGTAACTCATTTTGTGGCTCAGCCTTTCTGACTTTGTGAATATTTTGCTACAGTTCAATTCCTAATTATTAGCCTTTCATTACTTCTATTTAGCAAATTTATTTCTTTAATAATTTAGCCTACTATGTAATTTCTGAGGACTTTTTTTTTTTTTTTAATTTAAGGTCATGTAAGAGCCTACATTCTACTTTTTACTCCATTTAAGCTCATTACATTTAATCTCATTCTTCTTCACAGCAATTCTTTGTCTTTGTGTCCCTAATATTGTTTTGTTAAGGAATCACCAGTTTGCTAACACATCTTATTCCCTAGACTTTCTTCCTATGGGACTTTGTTTCCCAGAGCTCCTTTGAGTCTAAAGAAGTCTGTTGTCCATTGTCATTAATTTGCTCTTGCTTTCTTCCTAAGGATTGGGAAAACTTATATTTCAAAATTATTCTCATCCAAATTACTCCTATCCCAAATTTCCAAAATTTCTCCCTAGCGATTTCAGTTAAGGCTATAAACCCCCTCTTTTTTTCTAGGCTCCATTTCTCCTTTCAGTATATAAAAAAGTAATTCATGCATTTTGAACCTCAGAATCTGGTTGTCTCTACATACACAGAAATACGCCCAGAAATGTCTAAGATGCATGTGCTCAGCTGAAGAGATCTTCAGACTCCACTCAGCATGACTTGCTTGTGTAAATGGAAAGCTGATGCTTCTCCTTAAGATATCCTCATGTAATCAACCATGACTTTAGTTATCTGTCTTGTTATTTCTGCCATCTCTGGACAGGTGTCTTGGATGCCCTCGGGCACTACTTCAAACAGCAAGAGGTTTATACACTTAGGCATTTATAATGCATTTATCAGCATGTGATTAAGTATTATAGGAGCTAGGTGCCTGCAATCCCACTGTTGTTATTGGTCATCTAGCCAATGTAGTGATATATTAATTCATGATGAACAGCTAATCACTGTATGTATGTATGCCCCATTTTTGAAGGCAGTTTGCTTTGAAAGTACATCCAGCTGAACTACAGGACCAGAAGTCATAGTTGTCTGATACTCATATGTGCTGGATTGATAAAAACTGTGAGGATAGGGAAAAAAAAAAAATAAATGGAAGCAGAGTCAGTATCAGCACTGCTTTCCCACCAGTCAGACATATTTAACTGAGTGCAATTGAATTCAATTAGACCTTTGATGGAAACAATATTTCTACTGGTTATCAAAAGCAAAAAACAAACTTGCTGTATTAAAGAAAAGACTGTATACTATCCCAACACTTTTGTGTATCAGCTAAGTACAAAAATGCCACCCACTAGACTTTATCAGAGCTAGGAGACACCCAAATGTCCACTGTACCCAGATTTGAGTTCTCTAAAATGCAATACTCTGTCAGACCATTATAAGCCTCATCCATTACTGCCTAATGCACAACTTAGCTGCAGAGACTTCAGTAATCAATTAGTTATATTAGTTCTGGTGCCCTTGTTTGCTGACCTCCAGCTGCTGCCTCAGAAGGGCAAGGTAGTTCCTATATCATGTCTGCCAGTCCAATCCTGCTATCTTACAAATAGCAGATTGCTTTCAATGGCACTAGATACAGATAGTTTGGCAAATTAATATATTCCTAAAATTAAGTGAGATAAATCTATCAGTCTTCATCACACCAAGTTCTCATATTGATTATGTATTAAGGATTCTACTTCCTCCTACAACTTTTCCTCATCCTTTCTGTTGGTAAATAAAGAGCTAAGGTTGGCAGTAAATTTACTAACTACACTTTCTCTTCCTCATCTGCATAATCAGAATCATTGCTCCTCTTGGCTGTTAGATCTTTGTCCAGATTTCTGTTTATTTTATTCTGGAATCTCTTTATCAGATATAATTTGTTATTATCTCCTCATTGGATTCATTATTTACATGCACAAGTCCATGGGACCTGATGAAATCCGTCCATGGGACGTGAAGGAGGTGATGTATGAAATTACTAAGCTACTGTCCATCATATTTGAAAAATCAGACAGGTGAAGTCCCTCATGACTGGAAAAAAGGAAATGTAGCCCCCATTTTCAAGAAGGGGAATATGGAAGACCTAGGGAACTACAGACCAGTCAGTCTCACTTCTGTGCCTGGCAAAATCTTGGAGCAGATTCTCCTGGAAGACATGCTAAGGCAGATGAAAAACAAGGTGGCTGGTGACAGCCAATGTGGCTTCATTAAGGGGAAATCCTGCCTGACCAATTTGGTGGCCTTCTATGATGGGGCTAAGGAACTGATGGACAGGGGTAGAGCAGTTGATGTCATCTACCTGCAAAGCGTTCGACACTGTCCCACATGACATCCTTGTTTCTAAACTGAAGAAACATCAATTTGATAGATGGACCACTAGGTGGACAAAGAACTGGCTGGATGGCCACAGGCAAAGAGTTGTGATCAATGGCTCAATGTCTGGCTGAAAACCAGCAACGAGTGGTGTCCCTCAGGGATCGGTGTTGGGACCGGTCTTGTTCAACACCTTTGTTGGTGACATGGACAGTGGGATTGAGTGTGCCCTCAGGAGGTTTGCTGATAACACCAAGCTGTGTGGTTCGGTTGATACGCAGGAGGGAAGGAATGCCATCCAGAGGGACCTTGACACGCTTGAGAGGTGGGCCAATGCCAACCTCATGGAGTTCAAGCAAGACAAGTGCAAGGTCCTACACCTGGGTCGGAGCAGTCCCAGGCGCAGCTACAGGTTGGGCAGAGAAGAAATTCAGAGCAGCCCTGCGGACAAGGGTTTGGGGGTGTTGGTCAATGAGAAACTGAACACAAGTCGGCTTCAGTGTGCGCTTGCAGCCCAGAAAGCCAACCGTATGCTGGGCTCCATCAAAAGGAGTGTGACCAGCAGGTCAAAGGAGGTGATCCTGCCCCTCTACTCTGCTCTCGTGAGGACTCACTCAGAGTATTATGTACAGCTCCTCAACATAAAAAGGGCATGAAATTGTTGGAACAAGTCCAGAGGATGGCCACGAGGATGATCAGGGGACTGGAGCACCTCCCGTATGAAGACACGCTGAGAAAGTTGGGGCTGTTCAGCCTCAAGAAGAGAAGGCTGCGTGGAGACCTCATAGCAGCCTTCCAGTATCTGAAGGGGGCCTTCAGGAATCCTGGGAAGGAATTCTTCCTCAGGGACTGTAGCTACAGGACAAGGAAGAATGGGTTTAAACTGAAAGAAAATAGATTTAGTTTGGACATAAGAAAGAAAGCGTTTGCAGTTATGGTGATGAAACACTAAAATGCATTGCCCAGAGAAGATGTGGAAATTCCACTGGAAATGTTCAAAGTCATTCTGGATGGGGCTTTGGGCAACCTCATGTAGTGAAAGATGCCGTTTCCCACAGCATGGGGGTTGGACTGGATGATCTGGAAGGTCCCTTCCACCACACACCTCTCTATAAGGCACAGATTAGGAAAGGACTGAGCAGGAAATCCTGGGTAAAGTCTTTGGGACAGCTAGTAGAACTTTAAAAATAAAACATTTCTAACTTGCTGAAGAAATTATGAATGTGAAATTGCTAAAGATAATACTAAAACAGTTCTAATAATCATACAGCACTGAAAATTATCTCCTGTTTTGTGGGCTACAATGATTTCATATCCATGGTTCAGTGATATCCAGTGCTGGCAAAGTATTGATCTTGCAAAGTCAGGAGATCTGACATGAAATATAGAACTACTGAAATTTAGGGATAAAAGAGGCAAAGGTTTATCATCAAACTTGATTAATAGAGCCACCTTTTCTAAAAAAAACCCAAAATAAATACATAAGCAATTATGCTAATGAGTGTAGACTTAATGAATTATTATCCTTTGACAAGATGCCAGCCAGAAATGGGGAGACAGGTAAGCTTATGCCAAATTAATTATCCCTTCCTTCTGAGACAAGGAAATGAAAAGTAAGGAGTCACTTTCAGTAAAATGAAAACTGGGAATAACCAGAAGTTGTTTTGTTGTTTTATTTTGTAAGATATTCAGACAGCTGTGGCCTTCCTATATTCAAAATACATAAATAAATAAATAAATAAATAAATAAATAAATACAAATCCTTTATGTTAACAGAAGGAAAACTAATATTGTACAAAAGTTGCAACTGAACTTGAAAAATCTATGAATAAGAAATTAATAGATTACGACCAAATAGAAAATCTGAGGAAAAAAAAAGGCAAAAATAATTTTATTTCATTTTAAAATGTTCCAATATTCTCTGCCATGGTGTTGGAAAGAATAGAATGGATGGTGCAGAAAAGACATGGCTGTATGTTTTAAGCAGGTATGAAGCCAGAATACAAATGGAGTGCACACCTAGATCTACAATCATAAGACATTCCTTATGTTATGTCTATTGTGTAAAATAAAAAGAACCAATATTAGTTCCTGACTCTGTAATCAAGGACTTATTTACATAAGTATTTTCCTTTAGTGGTAGACAAAATTAATCAAGACATAATCCCTGGATTTTGACTGTCACTAAAACCAAAGGTCTAGGTTATTTGCAAAGTAAACTTCATTTTACTTGTATTTGTGTTTCTTTTTTCATACAATTTTAATTTAGAACCACAAAACCAGTATCCTGAATGCTGTGGGACTTCTGCTTATGGCAGATGGGAGGTGTCATTGAAGATGAAGACATTTGGAGAAAAACTGCATGACCCAAGTATGACTCATAGTCGCTTGCTGCATGCAAATAAATGGTGATGGATATTTTTTTTTTAAGTTTGGCTTTATGTCTTCACATGTCCTACACCACTTGCTGTTATTTTTTTCACCTTCACATTCGCTCTTCTGCTGGTGTCCAAAAAGCCATGAATAAAAGCAATGAGATTCATGGATACTGGTTAAATACAAGTGGGAGAAGAATTTGGGTTATTTTGTACTCTTTGTGTTTGCAGTAGAGTGGTTTAGGGAAAAAGAAGATAAAAATAAAGTGTTATTTTCACTTTGTTCTGTGAGTTATTTTTCGTTTACAATTCAGGACAGAAGTTGTTACGGGGAAGAAAATCCAATCTGGATTCCTATGTTCCTGATGCATTTATAAATATTAGCAGTTATGTAGGAAATACTACTTCATTCTTTCAAACCTTATAGGCCTGTTTTTTCTCTTGATGAGATTAAAATTTCTTAAAAAATAGAAAGCAAACAAAGTGGAAGCAAGTTGAACTCGTATTATTTACATTTGCACACATTTTCTGCTTTAATTAGCAGAAAGATATTTTAAGTATAAACCTGCATATTGTATCATCTATTGATGTTTAATAACCTGAAACATAAAGAGGATGGAAAAGTGGAAATTTAAGCATGCTCTCAGGACAATTTTCTGAGCCACTGTCTGCAAAAAAACCCCAACAAATACCACTTGATTACTTCAAAGTGAAAGAACATGGTGAAGATTATATTAACACCCAAGTATGGCACTTTTTTCAACAGAAGCAATAAACTATCTGCCACAAAGGAAAGTTAATCAACAGGGAAGAACACTCTTCCCTTATTGGAAAACAGAACTTCAGCTTTTAGATAAACTGATTAAATTAAGTTGGAGAAAAATGTATATCCCTTGTGTATCACTTGCCTAAAACACATTATGCTTTAATTAATTGCTAACATCTAAGAAGGAACATTTCTGCTTTTGAATATGCCACCGAAATAGAAAAAGGCACTTATTCTCTCTTCAATTATGCCTACACTGATGCAGCTACAACTTCTGCTCTGCTTCTCATGGTTAATTAATCTATGATCCTCTTTGCTCCTCCATCTAGACTGTTCCCAGTCCCTAAAATGTTAACACGTTTGAGTCTGCTTGTGCTGCACTGAAATGCTTTCTGCAAAAGGCGTTGTCCTGCATGACAGAAGAGATCTGATCCAGATAAGAAGGTCTAAAACCAACAGAGAATGAATTAGCAAAAACCTGAGAAGGGTAACTGCAAACTGAATTCACAGCAGGAAGCTTAAATGTGTGTGATAACATCAGGATCTTGTCTCCTATCCAGTCTTCTAACAAGTCTTCTAACTACTTTTGTAAGGGATACACCTCAGCTTGGCTGCCTTAGCTTTGTGTCTGCCTCTGTAAGGACTGCAGCATACATTTTCATGCCAGCAAGTCATCGAAATAATGGAATGAAAAAACTGGCATACCTAGTCCTTGGTGGTAGATTCTCTGAAGAAGTGGGTTGGAACACAACTAGAGCAAGGAGCCAGTCTGACAAACACTGGGAAATATGAGTACATCGTCAGTATATAGGAAATTTTTGAGCACTGCCTAGACAGCTAATTTGGAGGTGTATAGCAATATCAGAGAACAAAGATGTTCTGATGCTGATAGTAATAGCAAGAAATTCTATGAGGCAACCTGAAAATCTGTTTTGCATTAGCCAGCTATCCAGTCATACCTTTGCATTTTATAAACATGTGTCATGTATTTAGCACTGGCAACTGCTGTAGACTTCACTGCTAGTGAATGCACAATTACACATGATGTTAGAGCCATAACGTACCTAACACTGTCTAACACAGGTTGTTATTTTCTCTTCATGCTTCGCCATTCATAAATGTAGATCACAGAATCATAGAACCATCGAATAGTTTGGGTTGGAAAGGATCTTAAAGATCATCTAGATCCAACCCCCCTGCCATGGGCAGGGACACCTCACACTAAACCATGTCACCCAAGGCTCTGTCCA